>PVJA010013717.1:25655-48992 GCA_004027025.1 Myocastor coypus | reverse complement strand
TTCCAAATATTTTTCTTTCTTTTTTTAAAAAAAATTATTCTTTTTTTGTTTGTTTTTCCTGTTACCAGGGATTGAACTCAGGACCTTGCTCTTACCAAGCAAGCACTTATTCTACTGAGCTATCTCCTCAGCTCACTTTTTTTTTTTTTAATTAAAAAAATTTTTTTTTCTTGTTTCAGAACCTTTGTTTGTTCACTCATTTTTATGGCTGGCTCAGCCCGCCCCCCCCCCCGGGGGGGCAGGGCTAGCACAGCATGTGGTGCCAGGGATCGAACCGAGGTCCCTAAAGCCACCCAAGCTTTCCCAAGCAGGCGCTTTAGACCACTGAACCATCCCACCGGGCCCCTTTTTAAAAAATTTTTAATCACAACAATCGTGAAGCACCCAGGGACCCTCATGGGTGTAATCACATCCATTCCATAGCTAGAAAAATCAAAATGGTGACACTACTAGGATTTCTGTGAAAATGTCATGAGACTATATGGTAAGCTTTAGTATCTGAATCAACTCAAGATGGTCAATGTGACATTCATTACTCTAGGCCCCCTACTAGGCCAAGGACAAGCGCACGATTGTTGCGATTAAAAATTTTTTAAAAAGGGGCCCGGTGGGATGGTTCAGTGGTCTAAAGCGCCTGCTTGGGAAAGCTTGGGTGGCTTTAGGGACCTCGGTTCGATCCCTGGCACCACATCCTGTAGAACACAAGCCACCCAGACCAAGGCCACACAGTCACCCAGAGCCTGGAGCTATCTAGTCAAGGGAATGTAAAATGCAGGAAAAGCAGTAAAAAGATGCAGAAAAGGCTATTAAACAACAACAACAACAACAACAAAAAAGCCCAACAAGCCGGCCATAGTGGTGCATGCTGGTAATCCCAGCACCTGGGAAGCTGAGGCAGGAGAACAATTTTATTCTTTGAATAATCAGGTTTTTTTTCCAATTCTATAAACCTTTTATACATAGGATCAGAGAGATTGCTTGATGGTTTGAGCCCCTGCCTGACAAGTACAAGGACAGGGGTCTAACCCCTGGCACCACATGCTGTGGCAGCCCTGCTCCTGGGTGCGCTGTGCGTGTCACAGAAACTGGGCGTGGTGGCGCATGCCTGTAATCACAGTGCTATGGAGGCTGAGACAGGAGGATCACTATGACTCAGAGCTGTGTAGGGAGACCCTACATCTAATACATAAATAATTTTAAAATAATCATAACTTTAAAAAGTAAAAATAGGGGCTAGGGAGATAGCTCCATGGCACAAGTGCCTGCCTGGGAAGTGTAAGGTCGTGAGTTCAAACCCCAGTCCTGCAATAAATAAATAAATAAATAAATAAATAAATAAATAAATAAATAAAAATTTAAAAATAAAAGTAATAATAATTTTTTGGGAGATAAAAAAGCCTACATGTTTTGTTATACAGGTCTTGCTATAATTTGCCCTTAACCACCTGGCAGAAAAGTTTAAACATGACGAATAAAATGTAAAGGTAGTTTAGTATGCTGAGCTGTAAAAGGCGCTAATCAACAGCTTCCAACATCGCCAGTTTCGCCAGTAGCCCACTGCAATTATGGAACATTTGATTATGTATACAACTACCTTCTCTTATATTAGAGAGAAGAAATCTATTGTACTAATAACCATTAGAAAATTTATCATGTCTACACCCTGTGCTCAGTATAGCTACAATGAGGACAATAATATACATTGTATCAATTATTGGGAATGTACTACTAACGTGTTTTGAAACTGTCACATTGTAATTTCTTATTAAAAATAATAAAAGTAGGCCGGGCGTGGTGGCTCACGCCTGTAATCCCAGCACTCGGGAGGCGGAGGCAGGAGGATTGGTGCGAGTTCGAGACCAGCCTGGGCTACAAAAGTGAGCTCAAGGCCAGCCTGAACTGCATAGCAAGACCCTGTCTCAAAAAGACAAAAATAAATAAATAAATAAATAATAATAATAATAATAATAAATAAAAATAAAAGTAAAATAAAATAAATTCCAAAGCAAAAAATAATAAGAATAAAAAGAAAAAATAAAACTATGTTCCACTATAAAAAATACACTAAGTTCATTATTTAAAAAAATAATAATACTTTTAAACGTTACATCTTTCATAAATACTTCACCTGTTTTGCTTTTATGAACACAACAGTTCACTACATTAGCCCTCACTTTCAATTTACTATGGAACCCAAAGCTAAATTCAAATTTGCAATCTTGATGCCAGGATCCATACTGGTGACATGATAGAAGTGGGCCACCCTGCCCAGAAACTCAAACATTTGAATATTTCCCCCCTTCAGGTCTGAGGCTTTAACCCAGTGTGTTCTCACTGAGCTACACTTCACTCATTTGATTTTTTTAAAAATTTAATTTAGAGACAATGCACATGCCTGTAATCTCAGAGCTACAAGGGCTGCAGGTCAGCAGAAGCGGTGGCTGGGGGACGCAGGGCTTGCAGAGATGTGCTGGGGCAGCGGAGACTAGGCCTTATTTATTGAACACCTGCTGTATGCTAGGTTCTTGGACACTGCAGTAAACAAGATAGATGAAACCTGGGCATTGGGAGGCCCGCAGGTCAGGTGGGGATGCACGGACCATGCCGGGACACACGTGATGTCATGGAGAAACCCAGGCCAAAAAGGTGGTCCTGGCAGGTGAGGCAGCTTTGGGGGCTGGGGAGAGGGTTATGCACTCCTTCCATGAATGTACCTGCTGCGCCCAGTGTATATACGCCCTGCATCCGGTGAGGACGACGAACGCAACCCTTTCCTTCTTCGTGTATTTGAGGCAGACAAATAACGAAGCTGGGTTCAAGCAGGGCTCATCGCCAGCAGGGCTCCCGGGGGCGGAGACAAGTCTGCCCTTGCTGCCATCCCCTCCCCCGCACTAGGCGAAGAGGTCACCGCGCTAGTGACGAGCGCGTCCTCGCTAGCCAGGGCGCGCGCCGCCCAGTCCCCGCCCGCGCCCGCGCATCGCTCCGGAGAGCCGTGCACAGCGCCCCCTGGCGGTAGTCTTCGGCAGCGCGAGCCGCGCTCGGGGAAGGGGGAGGGGGGGTGCAGCGCACGCGCACGCGCACTGGCCGGCGGCGCGCGCCGAGCGGGGGGCGCCGCGCGGTGCAGCCACGATGGAAGGGGGTGCTTACGGAGCTGGCAAAGCCGGGGGTGCCTTCGACCCCCACACCCTGGTCCGGCAGCCACACACTATCCTGCGTGTCGTATCTTGGGTAAGCACGGG
Organism: Myocastor coypus; assembly: GCA_004027025.1. Lineage (NCBI taxonomy): Eukaryota > Metazoa > Chordata > Mammalia > Rodentia > Myocastoridae > Myocastor > Myocastor coypus. The sequence continues at coordinate 45,753 of PVJA010013717.1, read as the reverse complement.
CCGGCGGCGGTGGTGGGGTGTGGACGAAAGCGGCGCACCCCGACACCCTGTCACCCCGACGCCCCGCTCTCAGAGGCGCGGCAGCAGGCGGGGAGGTGCTCTGTCCGCGGACCCGCGTAGGCTGCTCCCCATTGCCGGACCCCAGAAAGGGGTGTTCGCTCCCAGACACCCTCGTTTCCCAGGAGATCCCCTTTTCGCGCGTCTCCCACCCCCGCCGCGTGACCTCCAGGCCGCGAGTGTGCAGCTACCGGCTCCGTGGCGCGCGGCTGTGGGGACCTAGTTCGGGTTCAGGTGGCGGCGGGGGAGGGGGAGGCGGGTCAGGGCGTGGATCTTCTCACGCCGCGGATGCCGACGTTGGAGAGGACGGGGCAGGGGACCTGGTCTGTGTGGTTGAGCCCGAAGGTGGCAGCGAGGAGCCGGAGCCTGAGACCTGGCTGCCTCAGGGAGCTGCCTCTCCTTCGCCGCGTGACCTTGGGCTGGGAACCACCCAAGAAACGTTTTCGGGGAGCGAGGAACTCGTTTCTGAGGTGGAGGGCGCCACCTCTTCTGTCGTGCCTCAGTTTCCCGATTTTTAGCGAGGATGGGAGGAGCCTCCTGAGGCCCCCTTGGGCTCAACGTTCCCTGAATGGAGAACAGCCCCTCCTCCAGCAGGGTCCTGGATGCCTGTGGGTCAGGGCCCGGAGGAAGGTCCCCTCTTCAGGCTTAGAGCACAGGGACCCTTGAGGTCCTGTCACGACCTGGGAGACGTCCCAGACATCCTGGGCCAAGACTGGGACAGAGTAAGCTGGGAGGAAGAGTTAAGCCTGCTGGGCTGCGGGGCAGTGGTCCTGGGTTCCTGGGGTTGGGTGGTTAAGTCTTGCCCCTGGAGGCCTGCACCCATTCCTAATGGGCCAGGACTGGAAGGATCTGCCCTGGGACACTGGCCAGGAACAGTCAGGAACCCCTGATAGCCACTGCAGCCCGCTTAGTGGCTGAGTGGGACAGCTTGTGGTAGTGGAGGGGATAGGGTGGTTTGCTTTTTTTTTTTTTTTTTGTATTTATTTTCAGTACTAGGGTTTAAACTCAGGGCCTTCCCTAGCCCTTTTTATTTTTTATTTTCTGTTTTAAGACAGGTTCTTGCTGAGACATTAAGTTACCCAGGCTGGGCTTGAACTTTCTATCCTCTGGCCTCAGCCCCCAGAGTCCAGGAATCCATCTGGCCAGTTTGAGTATTTACCTGATTTCCCAGCATAGAAGGGAGCTAGCCTTTTCTTTCTTTTTAATGGGGGTGGGGGGCATGTCTTGTTTTTTTGTTTTTTGAAACAGAGTCTGGGTAGGTAGTATAGGCTAGCTTTGAATTCACCATGTAGCCCAGGCTGGCCTTCAACTTGCAGCAATCTTCCTGCCTCAGCCTCCCAAGTGCTAAGATTACAGATGAGTGCCACCATCCCTGGCTTGAGCTGTTTTCCTTCCTTCCTTCCTTCCTTCCTTTTCTTTGGCAAGCTGTTTTTGTTGTTTAAAAATGTTAGAGCCCCGTGCTGGCGAGATGGCTCAGCGGTCTAATGCGCCTGCTTAGGCAATGTTAAGCAACCACAGCAACCACGGTTCAATCCCTGGCACTACATGCTGCACCAGCCCCTCCTCCAGGGCAGGCTAAGCTGGCTATAAATATAAAAAAATATACATAAATAAATAATATTAAAATGTTAGAGCCCCTCCTGGGACTGCAGGAACAGTCACCAGGTTTAGAAACCCACCAGATGGAAAGCACTTTTCGGTCCTGGGGATACAGGGAAGCCTGGTTCTATTAGTGTTTGTGTCCCCACACCCCAGGCACATCCATAAGGACTTGCGGCACTAAATTTGTTTATCAGTGACAGTCCCCAGCTCTCTGAGTTCCTGGGGCACTTGCCTTGGAGTTGCTGCATAACTGCTCAGGTTTGCCCACTTGGGGTCCCAGGCCTGTGAAGGCCAAGCTGCTGGCTTTTGAGGAAGCGTGGGTGGATGCCGTCTGTTGGGTCAGGGCTGCCATGGGAAGGCAGCATGACTCAGGCTCAGCCCTAGTGCTCGGGGAGTCACAGTCCACTGTGGAGGAAGCCAGGTGCCCCCAGGCAGAGACTGTGAGAGTCAGGAGGGGTCTCCCTGCCTGGAATGGGAGGAGCTGCATGGAGCAGGGGGAGACCCTGCAGGCCTGGCAGGATAAGGGGGGCTACACTAGTGTACCTCAGGGTGAACAAAGGACATGGCAAGCAGGGAAAAAGAATGCAGATCCCATCTAGGTCCCCAAGTTTGCACTGAGAGAGCTGAAGCTTCCAGAGGCAGGGCAACTTGCTGTAGGTAGCTGAGCATAAAATCAGTAGAACCCAGGTCTTCTGTCCCCAAAGCAGGGAGAATGCAGGATCCTGAGATTTCAGGATTGGAAAGGACAGAAGGTTGTCGAGCTGGCCAAGTCTAATGCCCATGTCCCTATCCCTGCATACCGATGCTGTCTGCCTTTGTCTGAGCAGGGCCTTCTGATGCAGCTCACTGACACCTTAGAAAACAAATAAGCCTTTCACAGAATTTCATTAAAGCAACACAGCAGATTACTGCAAAATATATAAATCACATGTGGTAGTTGTTTGGCAACCTGAACATGTTTATTTGCACTTAGCTGTGCCATTAAAACTGTACTGGTAAGGCTGGGAGTGAGGAAAACAAACCAAAATGGCATATTCCATACTCTATGTATTTTACCATAATGGAGAAAATTGGTGGGGTAATCACTGGTGATACCACCATTGCGGGAGGGCTACAATTAATAGCATACTGTCTTTAGGTCTTATTTAAAAATTTAGAGCTTCGGGCTGGGGAAATAGCTCAGTAGAATAAGCACTTGCCTGGCACGTCAAGTCCTGAGTTCAATCCCCAGTCCCACACAAAAAAATAAATAAAATAAAAATAAAAATTAGAGCTCACATGGTGATACACATCTGTAATCCCAACACTCTGAGAGATTGAAGCAGGAAGATCAAAAATTTCAGCTCTACTTGGACAGTTTAGCAACTTAGTGAGACCCTGAACCTCAGTGCAAGAGCCCTGGGCTCATTCCTCAGTACTGTATACATGCACAAGGTGGGCTTCAAGAACCCTGAACTCCAGGTGTGAGTGACCAAATCACCCTGGCTTACTGGAACTTTCCTGGCTTTAATAGTTCTGGACAGACCAGGAGTTGGTACCTTCTCCATCAATATGGGCACATGAACTTGTGACTGTGTAAGATTTGCACAAGCAAGATCTTTTTCTTTTTTAAAAAACCTGATGGGCCTCACTAGACCTGGACCAGCCCCGGGCCCTGAGCCCTTTGGTGTGGCTGACAGGAGCAGGGCCTCCCAGATGCAGCTTGTCCCTTTGATACAGGGAGAAAAATTGATCTTGTGTGGATGCCCTCCAAATGATATAAGGAATCTCCAAATAGTGTAGGGGGAAAATGATCTCCCCACCTGAAAAGTACCTAGGATGAGTTCATGTTCTCTAAAACTGAAGAATGAATGTTAGGAACAAACAGGTTATGAGCAGAATAGATTCATTGGGGGAAAGAAAACTTTTGTCCAGAGACGGACAGAAGGGGGGGGGGTCTCGAGTGAGTGGTCCCCGGGGAAACTGTCTCTTCCAGGGACTTTAATTGAGGAAAACCATGTGGTGAGGTGGGTCTCAAATGGTAGAGAAGACATTGTAACTCACTTAGGTGGGCATGAGGTGGGACAAAAGTATGGTTAGCCAATGAGATTACAAGCAACATTGCTCAGGTAAAAGTGATTAAATCCAGTACCAAATGGGGAAGTGAGTCACATAGCAAGTGGGCAAGAATACCGAATAAGGTCTCTTCCTATTGGGTTTGATTAGGCTCTTTCTCGGTGATTGATACTTATTTAGCCTACCAATCTCTGATGCCCATCCTTAGGAATGTAGGTGGCTGCGTTTGTTTACTCTTGTCTTTAGATCTGGCCTATGGCAGAGGAGTATCTGTCTATAGTTGTTTTTTTGTTTTTTGTTTTTTGTTTTTTTTTTTAATTTTTTCTTGTTTCAGAACTTTTGTTTATTTATTTATTTATTCTTATGGCCAGCTCAGCCTGCCCTGAGGGCACGGCTGGCACAGCATGTGGTGCCGGGGATCGAACCACGGTCCTTGCAGCCGCCTGCAGGTGCTTTAGACCACTGAGCCATCCTGCCGGGCCCCCTGTCTATAGATGTAAAGTCACCTTTTTTTCCATGTCACGTTGAGGGCCTGGCCCTGTCTAACTGCCTATAATATTTCTATCTAATTTAGCTACTTACAGCACCTTGACTGAGGCCACCTCAGCTCTGTGTCATTGCTTTGCCTGGGCTGATCCAGGCCAGACCTGAGCTGAGTTGAGGTGGCTGAATTGGGCAAGGCCAGGCTACCTTGACCCAGGTTTTGGGTGAGATGGGACCATCTTGGCTGGGGGCTGGAAGACTGGCTGCCACTCCTGCCTCTGTCCTAGGCAGCTATTGTGACCTTCAGCAAGTGTCACCTCCTCACCCCTGTCCCTTGGTCTCCCCATCTGAATCAAGGGACTGCGCTGTCCATTCACTGTGCAACTGTGACCTGTCAATTGACCTGGAACTAGAAGGGACAATGCAGTCACACTGCAGGAGTCGCACTGCCCAAGTTCAACGGTCACCCTTTGTATGGGGGTGGTCTTGCTTTGTGGGGTAATGACCTGTGGAGAGATCAGTGCTGGTCCATAAGGGGTTTTTCAAAGCTCTGCTTTGGCAAAATAGAATGATAAAATGTTAGAAATGTTGCGACTGTCAGAATTTATTGTTGATAACTCGGTACAGTGGCACGCGCCTGTAATCCCAGCACTTGGGAGGTGAGGCAGGAGGATTGTTGTGAGTTTGAGCCCAGTATGGGGTACAAGGTGAGCTCAAGGCCAGCCTGCATTGCATAATGAGACCCTGACTCAGAAAGACCAATAAATAAATAAACTTATTTTTGTTGTTATTTTGGTGCTGAGGCCTTGCACATGCTATGCATCCTCTGTACACTGAGCTAAACTCCCAACCCCCAGGGGTGGTCTCTCAAGTATTCTGTAAGGGGGTGCATATCCTTGCACCCCTTCTACATGACAGAAGCAAGGCTCAGCCTGGAGAAGTGACTGCCACTGGCCCAAGCCTGAGACCAATCGGGCTGCAGGTGGAGCCTTGTCTGCAGGGAACCTGTGGCTGCCTTGTGGAGCTCGGCAGGGCCCTGGGCAGGTGTCCTGCCTGGAGGTGTGTGGCTGTCCTATTTGGCATTTGTCACTGACCATCTTGGAACCCTCCAGCCTCTACCTGCCAGCACCGTCTGCTCTGTTGCTCCCTCATTGGTGTCTGGGATAGGGTCAGCTGCCAAGAGACCTGCAGGAGGTGTCGCCTGTGGGTTTTGGACATGTGCCTTGGGCAATAGGGGCTTAGGGAGCAGGATAGAACCTAAGCAGCACAGAGGGCAAGACCACCATGAGGAGACCTTGGCTGCTCCCCTCTCTTTCAGCCTCTGTTTCCTCCTCATCTGTGACATGGGGTTGATGTGCCTGGGCTTGGGAGGCCTTGAAGGTTGGAAGCTTTCCTCTCAGGTGCTGTGATCCCCACTTTAGCTGGATGCTGGGGCCAGGGGAGGCCTGTGAATTGCTGAAATGGCTGGCACCACTGCCTGCCAGCTGCCAGCCACAGACTGAGGAGGGAAGTCCCCAGCTACTGGAGGAGGCTACCTAACCTGCTGAGCAGAGTTTAGGCCTGCCCTAGCCTGCGGGAGAAGGAACAAAGGCAGGGAGGAGGAGCTGGGGGAAGAGAGAAAAGGCCTGGAGGAAGGGCTGGAGCCAGGAAAATCAGATGGCAGGGAGGCTGGAGGACTCATGCTTGGCTCCCAAACCTTGGCACCCAGACCAGAAGAACCAGCTGTCCAGAGGGAGGGGAGGCAGGCAAGGCATACCGAGTGCGTCATGGCAAGTGCCCTGTGGCAGCCCCCTGCAGTCCTGCCTGCCAGTGTGGCCAAGAAAAATGCCAGTGCCACCTGTACCTCAGTTTCCCCATGTGTCAGAGAAAGGCATAGCTGGGTGGGGCTGGATTGGGCTGGCCGGATTGGGTTCCCAACCTTTCCACCCTCAAGGAACCCCACTTGTGCTCCTAGTGACTCCAGGTGAGGGCTTTTGAATTTCACCGTAGAGAAGCTCTGACCAGAACTGCAGTGTAGCTGGGCGTGGCGGCGAAGGCCTGTAATCCTTGTACTGTGGGAGGCCGCAGCAGGGGGCCTGTGAGGTCAGGTCCCACCTGGGGAATTAGTAAAGCCCTATATCAAATAAAAAATAGAACGGGCTGGGAAGATAGCTTGGGGTGGTGAAAACCCCTGCCTGGCAAGCACAAGGACCCAGGTTCAATCCCTGGTACTGCCTGCCATGCTGGCCTGGAACTAGGCATGGTAGCACATGCCTATAATCCTAGCACAGGGGAGGCTGAGACAGGAAGGTCACTGTGAGTCTGAGTCCAAGGTGCTGCATAGTGAGACCCTGTACCAAATAAGAAAGGAGCCGGGCGTGGTGGCGCATACCTGTAATCCCAGCACTTGGGAGGCTGAGGCGGGAGGATCAGTGCGAGTTCGAGACCAGCCTGGGCTACCAAAGTGAGCTCAAGGCCAACCTGAACTGCATAGCGAGACCCTGTCTCAAAAAGACAAAAAAAAAAAAAAAAAAGAATCAAATAAGAAAGGAAAATTTAAAAATAGGGAAAACAGCCACTAGGAGTACAAGCAGGATTTTCACAAGCTTGGGAACCACCAGCCCAATCCAGCTATTGGGGACAAAGCTCAGTGTGAAAGTCTTGTATTTAATCCCCTGTACCCCAAAACAATAACAACACCACAAAAAGAACTCCACTTGTGCTCTAGGGGTTGCCACAAAGGGCACCCCAGGAGGCAGGGGACAGGGCAGCTATTCAGCAGGGATAGCCCCACACTGCCTGACCCAGGCTGCAACCAAACAGCGACACTAACAAGCTGGGGCCCCTCAGGTGGCAGTCACAGTGAGGCAGATGTGTCCTTCAGTGTCCCCTCAGATGTCCTAAGGCCTGTGGCTGCTCTGTGTAAGTTGCACTATAACCTGGCCTGTCCCTTACCTTGCTGTCCAGGGACACAATTTTCTACCACAGCCTCCCTTTGCTGGGGCTGTAGTGGCCAGGCATCTGTCTTCCAGCCTGGGCAGCATGGTGCCCTGACTTCCACCCCCTTTCTCCAGCACCACCCCTACCTTCTATGCTGGGCACTGTTGTACCCGCACCCAAGGCCTTTGCACACCTGGGCTCCAACCCCATAGTCTGGTCCTCACCTACCCTAACCACTGTCACAGCCATCCTTAGGCTGCTCATACCTCTGTCCCCATTGTCCCTATATCTAGTCCTCCCGCCCCTCCTGTCCCAGCCTCCCACACTCAGACTCCTGTGCTCCTTAGCTCTGGGCCTCTGAGTCCCAGCCCTCCCCAAGATCTGACTGTCACCCTGGCCTCCCTGTGTCCTCTGTAGCCTGGGCCCTTAGTGTCACATCCTAGGCAATCTCTTTGCGGCAGTCCAGGCTACTGGGTACTGTCCCTGTGACCAGCTAGAGGACACAGACCCAGTGCTTTTCTCTTCTGCCTCTCTTCCATCCTCAGCCCCACCCTGCACCTGGCTCCCTCCCATCTGACAAGTGGGCGTTTCCCCATCCTGGAAGCCAATGGTGCTCTAGTCCTCTGGTCCTCCCAGCAGCTGTGTATGGCACCATGCCCAGGGCCCCTCCTGCCTTCCCTCCTCCTGTCCTGTGACCTTCACTGTCAAATCCATCACCAAGTGTCATTAACAGATCTCTGCAGCTCAAGCTCATTTTGGTCAGGCAGTGAGGGTGTGTGGTGTCCTGCACAGAAGCCAGACAGCACAGGACAGGTCATGATGTCCTCGATGTCCACTGAGAGCCTACAGGGCCAGAGGGCTTTATCGGTGGAGGGGGGATGTGGCCAAGATCCAGTTAAAATATGGAGGCATGTGGGCCTGGTGGCCACACATGTGATCACTACACTGGAGAGGCTGAAGCAAATTCAGCCCTGGAGTACGCAGTGAGTTCAGGCCAGCCTGAATATGTAGTGAGACCCTGTCACAAGAAGATAAATAAAGAGGTGAACTCAGATCCAGAGGTCAACCCTTCCCTCCAGCCTTGAGGCAGGGAGGGAGAGGTAGGAGGCAGCCACTAGGGCCCCAAGGAGGAAGCATGGCCCGCACCCACACTCCAGTGTGGTAGGCAGTGGAGGGCAGGTACTGCCGTTGTCCCGTCTCGAGCCTCTCTAGAGAAGGAACTGTATAGCCCTGTAGGGATTGTGGCTGCCTACCTGTCAGCCCTGGGTCTCCCAGCCTCTGGGCCTGGCCTATGGAATAGATACACCAGCTGGATGTGGTGGGGCACACCTGCAACCCCAGCCCTCTGGAGGCTGAGGCAAGAAGACCACGAGTTCAAGTGCAGCCTGCACAATTTAGGAACACCCTGAATTTTTGCATTATTTTATATTCTCACAATACAAAAATAAACATAAAAAAGAGATGAGGGATCTCAGTCAGCATGAAGGCCCAGGGTTGGATCCCTAGTTCTCTCAGGCAGCATGTTGTTGGCATTGGCAACCCTTCTGCCAGCTGGTGATGTCACCCCTCACCCACTACAAGCTTTGCAAAGGGCAGAGGCAGCAGGGCCTAGGGGGTCAGACATTCTGGGGACAGGTTAAATGCTTCTCCCACCAGGCAGAGGTGCTGGGACAGTCAAGCAAGCTGCTCTGGACTTCAGTTCTCCCTTCCTGATAAGCCCAAGGGCTCCTGGGCTTTTCGAGCCACAGGAAGACGAAGAAGGGGGCTCACAGTCTTGGGCACACCTCAGGGCTGGCTGCACAGATCTCTGGCCCAGTCCCTGCCCAGTCCAGCCCAGCCCACCCTGCCCCCATGCTGGCACTGTGGTGACAGCCCTGGGCAGATTACTGCGTAATCCCTGGAGGCCACTTCCTGGGGCTGCGGGAGGGGAGGAGAGGAGAGGGCAGCGATGTCTTGTGGAAGCCCAGTGGCTGCCTAGCTCCCTGCACCCTGCACTGGCTTCACTCTTCTCTCTTCTGACCAGGGTGCCCACCCCATCGCAGGACCTGACTCCTTTCTCAGAGCATAGCTGCCCTTCCCAGCACAGGGGTAGGATTGGGACAGCAGCAGAAACTGGCAAGGAGGCAGAACCCATTCCAGAGGGTACAGTGCAGCCCTTGGGAGGAAGGGAGCTCCCTGAGGCCAGACCCAGGCAGGCACAGGCAGGGGTCAGCAGGATGCTTTGTCTGTCAGACTCACTTTCACAGCCCTCAGGCCCCTCCAGACTTAACCCTCCCTCTGGATCTGAGAGGGAGAAACTGTATAAGGATGTCACAAGGTGCTGGTAGTATCGGACTACATTTTGCATCTGGGGCTTCTCTAAGGAGGGACAGGCACTAAGGACCAGCTCTGTGGAGTCCTAGGGAAGGCAGGGGATGGAGCCAGCAGTGGGAGGCGGATTTCACTTCAAAGGTGGCTGAGCCCCAGCCAGAGAGCTTCCAGCAAGAGTGAGACATGGGGTGATTTAGGCGTGAAGAGACTGGCTGCTGCTGAGGGCATGCATAATGCTGTCACTGCCACAATAGTGACAGTGGCCTGGGCCAAGTGAAGATGTGGAGTGGTTCAGAGTTCTATGGTGAGACTGAAGTGACATCCCCACCCCTCCAATGGAGGGGAGTTGGGCAGCAGGATGCCAGTTGGTGCACGGGTAAGGGGCAGCTCAAGGGCAGCAGGACAGGTGGGGAAGGCTAGAGCAGAGAGGGTGCTCCCTGAGAGGACTGCAGAGCTGTCCTGGGGACGTGGACCTTATCCTCAGCCAGGAGGCACTGGCTGCCCAGGAACCCCTAAGGACAGGTGGGCAGGCCAGAGAAGAGGCTGCAGTGTCCCCGATCATTGCCTACCTGCACATGGATGGTGGCCAACGCCAAGAGGTGGGGAATACAGATACCCAGGGCCAAGTGTCATCCCTCTGTGGCTTATCCAGGGAAACCCAGCATTCCTCTAGGATGTTGACAGCTTCCTGGTGGAATAGTGGCCTGGGTCCCCACCTTGGCTGGGTGTGGCCATCCTTGGAACTTTTGCAGTGCCCTGCAGTGAACCCTGTGCCCAGCCTTGCTGGCTCCATCTTGTCAGCTGAGGGTAGGGTCAGGACTGCTTGGTCTGTGCTGCTCCTGGGGCTCGGGGTCTGGAGTAGGGCTTCGGGGTGCTCCTCAAGTCTCCACACCCAAAGTTTAAGACTGCTTTTTGGGGATGTGGTCAGATTTGTTTTTCCTTCCATGGGTTAGAGAACTAATGTGACAGTTGCATATGGTGTTTCCCATGGGTGCTGGCCCCAGGGGACTGCAGGCTGGTACAGGGTCTCCTGGGGGAGACAGACCTAGAAATAAGTCCTACTAGGAAGGTAGGAGGGGGAAACTGGCTAGGAAGGTGACTGGGGGTCAACACGTCCCAGCAGTTTACATGGATGACAGGGATGTTTGTTCATGTCTAACAGATGACAAAGGTGGGGGCAAAACTGGATGTGGTTGCGCATGCCTGTAATCCCAGCTACTAGGAGGCTGAGGCAGGACAATAGCCCATCCTGGGCAATTTATGAACATCTGGTCTCAAAATGAAAAATAGAAAAGGTCTGGGAGGATGCAGCTTAGTGCAAAAGTCCTATATTCAAGTACAAGTACATCTAAAAGAGGAAGAGGAAGAGGAAGGAGGAGGAGGGAAAGAAGGAAAAAGGTGAGAATAGTGTGCAGACAACAGAGCAGAGCTTCCAGTTGGCTCTGGCTGCCCCATTCTTCTGCTGGGGGGGCACTTAATCAGCCGGGACCATGACCCTGGAGATTTGTGTCTTGGGGTCTCTGATTCTCTGTGCTTCTGAACCCAGCATCGTAAGGTCCTGCACCTGTGTGATTCTGAGTTTCCTTTCTTCTGATTGGCTTTTCCAAGCACTGTCTGGAATCTGTTTCTGAAAAAATGCTCAAGGTGGAGTTCAGAGAGAATGGGAAACTAGAGGAGGCCTGGCCAGTTTGACTAGTACATTTTCTCAATGTTTCCTTTAGACCCTGAACACCCTGTAGACGCTTCCCTAAAAATACCAAAAAAAAAAAAGTGTTTTTTCCTGGGCCTGCCCTTCCCCTGCAGCCCTCTGAGTACCCCCACCTGTCACCCTCAGCCTTCTGCTCCCCCAGTCTCTGACACCTGCTCTCTGCCCCAAGTAAGTCCACTTGTTGGGAGAATTCCCCCCGGCTAAGGTGGAATTTCTTTTTTTTTTTTTTTTTTTTTTTGTCTTTTTGAGACAGGGTCTCACTATGCAGTTCAGACTGGTTTTGAGCTCACTTTTGTAGCCCAGGCTGGTCTCGAACTCGCACCGATCCTCCTGCCTCAGCCTCCCGAGTGCTGGGATTACAGGCGCGTGCCACCACGCCCGGCTTAAGGTGGAATTTCATTCTGCTTGAATTTGTAGTTCTCCGATGTCTCCTCACTCCATCCCTTGTGGTCCCTGCAGAAGGTCCAGCTTTCAAAGGTTGCCCAGGGAGGCTGCTGAGCCCAGGGGACCCACACTGGATTCAGACCTGGGGTCCTGTGCTGAGTCCACCAACAGCTGTGTGACAGAGCAGGTCCTGGACACAGCCCCAAGACAAGAGTGGGGTGGGAAAAAAAAAAAAAAAAAGAGTGGGGTGGAGAGGCTGAGTTCTGTTCTTGGGGAACACCCAGTCAGGGTGGGGAGACACCAGCTCAGTAATAGCAAAGCAGGTCAAGTCCTGTAGGGGCTGGGGAGATGCCGGGGACTCGTTACATGCTGGGAGATGGCTCCTCCCCCTGGGACTCAGTTCTCCATTTGTAGACGCTCTAGCTGCCTGGGATGGGCATCTTCAGAGCACACCCAGTCCCAGGTTCCCATGGAGCTAGACCCGGCCTGCTCCTCACTCTTCCCTTCATCCCACAGGAGACCTGTTAGCAGATTCTCGGGGCTCAATGCTGATGCCCAGCAGTCACCCGTTCCTCCCCATCCCTGCTGCCTGTGCCAGCCCCAAGCCCTCACTGTCCTGGCCTGGGTACTATAGCATCCTGGGTGTCTTTTTCTCTCGCAGCTGCTTGGGTGATCCTGTCCATACCTGAGTCAGATCAGGCCACTCTGAAATGCAGGGTTCCTGAGCTCATTTGACTTCCAAGGCCCTGGGACTAGCTCAGGCCTCCCTCAGCAACCTCGCTTCCTGAATGTTCCCCCCCTCCCTCGGTCTGTTCCAGACATGCCACTACATACACCATAGCCTTTACACCTGTGGCTTCTCACTGCATCTGGGCATCTGCTCAAAGCCCACTGCATCAGAGGCAGGCCCTGCAGGCTACCCAGTCTCTCTATTCTTGCCTTCCTGACACTAAAGCCACAGCCTCACCCAGCCCTGTGGCCTCGTCCCATGTGCCTGACCCTGTCGCTTTCCCCCCACATGAAGCCACTTCCCACTGCCATCCTCCGTGCTTCTGCATTGTGGTGGCATGCAGGGCTGGCTCCCGCCATGCTCCCCATTGCCCCTTCTCTGCTGGTTGAGCGAGTCCCTTTTCTGCAAGACCTCCCTTGTGCCTCAGTGTTACCAGCGTCCTTGGCCAGTATGGGGGCTGGGGCTTAGGGAGGTTAAGTCCCTTCCTCCACTGGGCAGGCAGCCAGGGGTTTGCCTGACAGACTCTTGCCCCACTGGAAGGCATCAGCGGACCCAGCTACCCTTGGTGTCTCCTGCACAGTGCTGGGCACCGAGACTCTTGTGTCGGGGTGAAGGACCATGGCCAGTGTTTGCTAGCACTGCTGGGAGTACGTAGCCTGCCTGGCCCCCTCAGGGTGTTGCGAGCTTGCTCCACTCCCTCCTGGAGATGGGGCCACATCATCTCCAGCACTTTCCTCCTAGTCTCTCCAAGGACTTCCTGCTTTGTTCTCCCAACAGGGCCCTGTCCTAATGGTTTTTCCTCTATTGTCCCCAGGGCCCCAGCTTCCGCCTCCCAGCCTGTGGGAATAGTCCCCTCTTGCTAGTACCTCTCACCCCAGGAGCAGCTGACCATTCTGGGCTTGTCCCTCCTTTCCCCAGGCCTCTAGAGAAGGAGAGGCCCCTGATGAAGCTCCTACGAGTCTCTGCCCTGCTCTAGGCACTGGCATATGGCTCTCCTCCAAGAATTAACCTAAAGAAGACCCTTCCTCTCTTCTTCCCTCCTTCCCCGCCCCCCGTCATGTGTGTGATGAACTCAGAGCCTTGCACAGGCCAAGCACATGTTGTACACTGAGCTATAGCCCAGCCAGGGGTTTCATTTTTATAGAGGCCTGATGTGGCACTCAGGGAGGTTGAGCTACTTGCCCAGAGCCACAGGAGATGAGCAGCAGGCTTCTGATTTGTGCCTGGGCCATTTGAGTCTTCATTGTCTGAAATCTCTATTTGAAAGGCTTTCCTGTTCTGGTGGTTTGGTGGCATCTGGTGACATGGACTGGGCCTTAGGAACCTGACCTGGCAGTTTCTGGCAGGAGTCTTGGACTTGTTGTGATACGAGGGTTGATGTGAGGGTTCAAGTTCACCATACACAGTGCAGGGGCTGAATGGCAGTTGGCACGGTCAGCTGGTGCAGGAACTACCTTTGACTGCCAGTGTCCAGGGTTTGTCTTGCCCGCCTGAGTAAGGAGTCCCTTTGACAGTGACTCTCAAGCCCTGGCTTTGTGTCACTCTCGCCCTGTTCCCCTGAGCACCAAACTAGACTTGACTCTTGCTCTGTCACACTTGGGCTGTACTCCAGCCTTTGTCCCTGCTGGCCTCTGTGCCTGGCCCTGGTATCTCTGGCCAAGCCACTCCTTCACCACCACCTCCTGGGGTTGAGCACCCGCCTGGCTGGTGGAAAGGAGACCTGACTCCAGTCTGGCCCATGCCACCAACCTCAGTGTCATACTTGCTTTCTGAATCTCAGATTCCCAACCTGGCTCTGTGGGCTGATGGGGGGGCCACAGAGCCTATACCAGTTCTAAAGGGCCATGGGTGTGTGGTGTCCCCAGGCAGGCCTGGAAGACTTGTACCCTGGCTAGTCTAGGACACGTCAGAATCCCCTTTCCTTTTCTTAAATTGTGGCCAGCTTTGCCTGGCTACAGTTAACCATTTGTAAATGTGTTACTCAGTGGCATTTGGTGCTCACGGTACTGGGTGACCACCTCCTCTGTGGCTGAAACCCTTTCGTCACCACAAAAGCACCCTGGGCTCATCACCCTTTGGTGCTCCCTAGCCTGCTTCCTGTCTTCTGCCACCTGTGAATGCAACACAGAGAAGAAACCACACAGTCGCTGACCTCTTGTGGCTGGCCTCTTTCTGTGATGCTGGGGACCAAACTGAGTGCTTCGTGTGTGCAAGGCACATGCCACTGCCCAGCACCTTGTGCCCAGCTTCTGCTACAGTTTCTTTCACTTGCTTTCACCAGACACACTCGTGTAGCCTGTGCCAGTGCTCATTCATTTTTATGGCTGAAATACAATCTGCTGGGGGGAGGAGCCACAGAGCCAGAGTTTCCTTCTGTATTATTTCTGGTCCCCATTTGGGCCTAAATCCTGCTTGACACACAATGCCCTGAACCACTGGTCTCCAAAATTTGCCTTCCTGGGGCCCGGCAGGATGGCTTAGTGGTCTAAAGTACCTGCTTAGGAAAGCTTAGGCAGGGACCGTGGTTCGATCCCCGGCACCACATGCTGTGCCAGTCCTGCCCTCAGGGCAGGCTGAGCCGGCCATAAAAATAAATAAATAAACAAACTAAAGTTCTGAAACAAGAAAAAAATAAAATAAAAAATTCTTTTAAAAAATGTGCCTTCCTTAAATTAAAAAAAAATTGCCTTCCTTTCAAGAAAAATGTTCATCAGCCTTCCTATTGCAGGTAGATTTACTTGTTTAGTATGTTTCCTGCTACACTTATATGTTCTGGACATGATAAAACTCAGGTAAAGGATAGTCATGCATTGCTTAGCAACAGGGACACAGGCTGAGTGCAATAGGCCATTCTGTCATTGTGCAGACATCAGAGTTCCTCACACAAACTAGGACAGCTACAGTGTCACTAGACACCAGTCTCATGGAGCCACCATCATCTCCATCCATTGCTAATCAAAGCATCCTATGTGGCACGTGACTGTCTAGACATCTGCAGTAGATAAGATGAGGAAACCAGACTGACAGTGCTCCTCACGTGCTTTTCCCACACCCGCACACCCCTCCTGGGTGTCCGCTGTTGCAGAGAAGGCACCTGGCTCATCCTAATTATAGGATTCTTGTTGTAGAAAAAAATGGAGAGTGAAGACAAGCAGGTGTGGCACAGCGCTCCTGCCTTCAGCTCCAGCTCCAGCTCATTGCAGGGCTGACACTCTCTAGCATGTGGCCCTTGGGTTGGGGCCTCCTTGTCCTACATGCTGTGTGAGGAGGCAAGAAGCCCAAACAGAAATTGGGTTTAGAGCTCAGCTCTGTCAGGTTCCAGTTGTGTGGCTTTGAGCATATTGCTAACACCTGTGCCTTGAGCTGGGCATGGTGGCACACACTTGTAATCCTGGCCACTCAGGAGGCTGAGGCAGGAAGATTGAAGGTTCAAGCCCATCCTGGGCAACTCTCCCCAGAGTTTAAAAGTGCTGAGAGTGTAGCTCAGTGGTGCAGCTTCCTACATTCTATTTCTAGTACTACAAAACAAATAACAATCATTTTAAAAACCACCTGTGTGTTAACCATTTAATCTGCAAAAAGCCTACGTGTTAGTTGGCTGTTGCCACATAACAGACTGCCCTAGAACTTGCGGCTTAAAACAATAAATGTGGGCCAGCAATTTAGCTCAGGGGCATAGCCCCTACCTGGCAAGCAAGGGGACTCCACTTAGCCAGGTGCCTCTGCCGCAAAGCCACAGCCAGGCTGCAGTCTCACCTGCCAGCTCCACTGAGGGCGATGGTCTCAGGTCCACTTCCACACTGCAGCAGAGCTGGGGTACAGCCCATTGGTGCGGTTGGCTATCATGCATGAGGCCCTGAGCTCCAGCCCCAGCACTGCAAAAGAGATGAAAAAGTAGACACCTGGCTTCTATCAGAGCAGCAGGGACAGGAGACAAGGAGTAAGCAAGGTGGAAGCTTCAGTGGTTTTTTTTTTGGTCTTATTGAGACAGGGTCTCGCTATGCAGTTCAGGCTGGCCTTGAGCTCACTTTTTGTAGCCCAGGCTGGTCTCAAACTCACACTGAT
The DNA here is from genome assembly GCA_004027025.1 of Myocastor coypus. Taxonomy (NCBI): domain Eukaryota; kingdom Metazoa; phylum Chordata; class Mammalia; order Rodentia; family Myocastoridae; genus Myocastor; species Myocastor coypus. The sequence goes on along the minus strand of PVJA010013717.1, from coordinate 29,440 downwards.
CCTCCTACCTCAGCTTCCCAAGTGCTGGGATTATAGGCGTGCGCCACCACACCCGGCTAAGATTTTTAAAAATTACAGCAGTCCCAACCCTGCTACCTTTTTCAAATCCTCAATGTCCCCTGTGACAGATACAACAGTGACCGCTTGGTGGGCAGCCAGTGAGACAGCCCTGAAGACCCAGCCCCTCCAATCCGTTCCCTGTGTAGTCTATGTCCCTTGAGGGTACTGGATGTAGTGACTTGTTTCTAAAGGACAAAATATAGCAAAAATGACACACTACCACTTTGAGCATAGTTCACAAAAACTGTGGCCTGCAAAGTATGTACCCTGTGTACCCTGGCTCACAGCTATAATCCCAGCTCTCTGGGAGACCAAGGCAAGAATGTGGCAAGTTTGAGCCCAGCCTGGGCAATTTAGCAAGACCCTGTCTAAAAAAAAAAAAAAAAAAAAAAAAAAGGCTGTGGGCATAGCTTAGTACAAAGGCCCTGGGTCCAATCCCTGGTACTCCCCTCCACCCAAAAAAAGACTTGTAGGACACGTCTATAATGCCAGCACTTGGGAGGCTGAGGCAAGAGGCTTGCTGAGTGGTCAAGGTCAGCCTGGGCTACACAGTGAGTTCAAGGCCAGCCTGAAGTACAAAGCAAGACTTGTCTCCAGAAAGAAAGAGACAGATGGACAGACAGACAGAATTGAACCTGGGTCCTTGCACTTGCCAGGCAGGTGCTTAGACTGCCAAGTTATCTTCCCAGCCTGTGAATTTTTTGTTTGTCACCTATTTGCTTTTCAGCACCTTGCTTGTCCTAGCACCTGGGAAGTGTAGAGCCAGAACAAGGTCTGAGACCTCAGACAGCCACAGTTCCAGAGGGCCAGGCAGGTGGGGCTGCACAGTGCAGCCTCTGGAGAAGTCTGCTGTAGGTTGGGGGTGGGTGGGTTCACAGCCCGGGAGGCCCTGGAGCTCTTTGTTCTTGAAGGCCAGGTGGGTCCTCGGGGAACCTTGGTGTCAGGGCCAAGAAGGCCTCTGGCAGGTGGGCTGCATGTCTGACAAAAGGAGTCCTCAGTTCTAGCCTGTACGGAACAATTGAGATGCCAGCCTGGCTGTGTGACCTCAGGCTGCATGCTCTGTCTCTCTGGGCCTCCCTTTGCTGTATTTTTTTTTTTTTTTCTTTTTTTTAGGGAAGGGTCTATAGGAGGTTCAAGGTTTCACTACTAGATCGGACACATAGTGATCTGCCTATCTACAGCCTCCCAAGAGCTGGGATTACAGGTGCACACCACCACACCCAGTCTCAATGCCAGGTGGGACAGGCATAGCTGGCCCAAGGATGGAACCCTGGCCCCTGGGCCTCCCTTTGAAATGCACCTACTCTGTGGCTCACATGGGGCCAGCTGGCAGGCAGGCAGGAGGAGGCACCTATCCTGTCTTCAGGGTTGGCACTGGGAGACACCATCCTGGAGCTATACCTGTCTTGGCTGTACCCACTTCTGCCCTCAGGTGTTCTCTATCGTGGTGTTCGGCTCCATCGTAAACGAGGGCTACCTCAACAGCCCCTCGGAGGGCGAGGAGTTTTGCATCTACAACCGGAACCCCAGTGCCTGCAGCTACGGCGTGGCGGTGGGCGTGCTGGCCTTCCTCACCTGCCTACTCTACCTGGCCCTGGATGTCTACTTCCCCCAGATCAGCAGTGTCAAGGACCGAAAGAAAGCTGTCCTATCTGACATTGGTGTCTCAGGTGAGCCCTGGCCTCGAGATGTGGTCACTACTCCCTCCCTATTTCCCTTCCTCCCCAGGGAGGCTGAGGAGCGACAGGTGAAGGGACAGACTCGGGCGTACAGGGTGCTGAGGGATGGATGAGACCATGGCAGTCTGGGTCCTCAGGACAGCACATGGCCCTCTGGGGTCAGGGATAGGGTGGGGCTGAGTCAAGTCTTTTTTTCAGTGACCCCTCGGCACCCCTTCCCAGCGGAGCTGCAGGACTAAAAGTGAGGGGCGACTAGATGCCTAGCACATAGCCAGTTCCCGGGAGCCCAGCCTACCCTTCCTGCAGGCCTGGGCAGATGGATGTGATGTGCCACCACCACCTTTTGCCCTTCAGAAGTGACCACTGCCTAGGCTCCTCGCCCCTGTCCCTCGAGTCCTGGGATTCACTTGGTGGATGCTCTGTCAGAGATCAAGGCTGTGTGTCTTGGCCTCCCTCCCCTGAGGCTGGAGACTTGGATGTCTGGGGAAGGATTTCCTCGTTTCCTGGGCCTGGGCCCTTTAGCCCTTCTGTGTGGAACCAGGACTAAATTTAAGGTTCTCAAACTCCCACAGAGCCCCATGGTCCCAGCGGTGCCTCTGGGTGCACCACATACTTAACCCTGGGCAGTGTGGGGCATCTCTGGGTGACACTGGTCACCACAAAGCTCCCCTGCTGAGTCCTCAGATCTCCACTGTCCAAGGGCTTTGTGAGGCTTCAAGGTGCTACAAGTCAAAGGGTAGACTCACCCTGGCTGAGCCACCCGGGCTGAGATCCCCAGATCTCTCGAAGCCTAAGTTGGTGGAAGGCATTGGTCCTCCTTCCTGACAGCTGCAAGCCTTGGGCTGTGGGGCCCACATCTGGGACATGGCTGGGAATGGGTCTCACAAAGCCTGGAGAAATGCACCTGACTGACTGCCTTCTCTCTCCCTCCTTCCCCTCACACCTGCGGCTGTGCTGTCTGCCCCTGGCCCTCCCTGTCTGCTCCTTCCCTGTGGTCCCTTCCACCTCTGCCTTTCACCTGCACCTTCTTCCACTCCTGACCCTGTCACTCTGGTTTTGCTTATGGGGTGGGGGAGCATGGGAGACCTGCTTTTAAACTGCCCTGTTCTTCCCTTCGTCCTGGCATGTCACCCCACCTGTTGTGCCTGGCCCTGGGAACCCCCAGCCTTCTGGGCCTTCCTTTGGTTTGTGGGCTTCTGCTTCCTGGCCAACCAGTGGCAGGTCTCCAAGCCCAAGGACAACCCACTGAACGAAGGGACTGACGCAGCCCGGGCAGCCATCACCTTCTCCTTCTTCTCCATCTTCACTTGGGTGAGTACAGTTTAGGAGAGCCCGTGCTCCAGACCCCGCAGATGGACTTGCTCCCTCCCAGTGCTGCTTGTGGGATCACAGACCCCCACTACTACTCCGTAGATGGCATTCAGACCTTTTAGGGCCGAGAAAGTGGAGGCCTAGACAGGGAGGCAAACTCCAGGATTTGAGGCTTGGAAGGAGCTGGGCCAGGAGCAGACTATCTCTCATCCTGGAGCTACTCCAGCTGTCCTGGCTCCTATCTTTTCTGGAAAATGAGGGGAAGGAGGACAGTGGTCACAAATCTGAGTGCTTGGGTGGGATGACCCAGGCCTGCCCATCCCAAGAGAATCCCCTCTGCTCGGCTCTTGTTGCAAAGTAGGAATGGGAACCTGCAGAGGCCAGCGCTTCTCATTTTTCTCCAAGAAGCCAGAAATTGGAATTTTTACATGAAATCTGATCTTTATACATTGGTAGCTTATTCAAGTTCTTTTTTTTTAATTTTTTTAAATAATTTTTTATTTTATTTATTTTTTTTCTTGTTTCAGAACCTTTGTTTGTTTATTCACTCATTTTTATGGCCAGCTCAGCCCGCCCCGAGGGCAGGGCTGGCACAGCATGCGGTGCCGGGGATTGAACCGCGGTTCCTGAAGCCGCCCAAGCTTTCTCAAGCAGGCACTTTAGACCACTGAGCCATCCCGCCGGGCCCTCTTTTTTTTTTTTTTTTAAGAATTTTTTTTTTTTTTTTTTTTTTTT
>PVJA010013717.1:0-25555 GCA_004027025.1 Myocastor coypus | reverse complement strand
CAAAGAAAGCATGGCCCTGGGCCCAACAGCACAGAGACCAGTCCTATGCAGGGCCTGTTGCTCCCCACAGGGCCAGCCCTCTCTCTCCAAGTCCAGGCCATCTCTTTGCTGCTGTCCTTCTCTTCCCTGCGGATATCCAGGGTCTCTCCACTCCAGGCCTCTGGCCCAGGGCTCTTCTCCTGTCTGCAGCACCATCCCCTCCAAGCTTCTCACAAGGAAACCTCAGGAGTGTAGACTGGCAGTTAGTACTCCCAGTCCCTTTCCTCTTGGGGGTGACTCTTCTGCCCTTTCTGAAGATCAAATCCTGGGGTGTTCTGCCACTGAGTTATACTCCCATCCTTTTTTATTTTGTGACAGAGCCTCACCAGGTTGTCTATTCTGGCCTTGAACTTTTGACCCTCCTGCCTCAGCCTGCTGAGTGGCTGGGACTGCAGGGGAGACCCTTCATGCTCATTCATCTCTTTCTCTTCCTGAGGGCCCCTGGGTATCATTTTCTTCTGGGACATCTAGTCTCCCTGTACAGTGTTGGAAGGTAGAGTTTGGAGGAGGAGACCTGTGGTCCAGGTCTGGTTCATGATGTCTTCAAGCTCGGGCAGGAAGAACAAGATCACCCCAGGGATCTCAGTCCAAAGAAGGTACCCCAGAACTGGGACCTCACAGCCTCCAAGGAAGTGTGGAAGCCTGGCCCTGAGATTGGGCAGGGTTCAAAGGAGAAGGGTGATTGAACCCCAGGATTTCCAGGGGCAGAGCTGAAGCCCTAGCAACCCCACTGGCCCCCCATCCTTCCCAGTCCTCCCAGTGGCCTCACCCTGCTCTCTCCGGCAGAGCCTGACCGCAGCCCTGGCCGTGCGCAGATTCAAGGACCTTACCTTCCAGGAGGAGTACAACACGCTATTCTCCACCTCAGCACAGCCCTAGCCACTCCCCAACCTGGTGCTAGAAGCGTTGGGGACCCCAGGACACTTAAGATTCACCATTTAGCACTTCCTTTAGTGCCTTCTCTATTCTCTGTTGTGTGTTTGTTCATTCAGTAAACATTTATTGAGTAGCTGTTTTGTGCCTATGACAAGTTAGACAGGGTCTCTGGTCCCACACGGGCTGGGTGGGGGAGACATACACTTCAGAGCTGCCTCCAGATGGGCTGCAAGCTCATGGTGGGTTTGCCAGGTTGTCTCTGCGTGCCAGGAGGTACCCATGGCCCAGGGTACTGAGCGGTGACCACAGTGTGATGACCTATCCACAGCCAAGGTGTGAAGGGTGATTTTACGCTGCTCCTCAGAGTGGCAGCCATGAGGGGTGGAGCCTGGGGTACTGGGGCCTTCTCAGCCAGGTCCTGTCTTCCTGTGCTAGTGGACTAAGAAAACCCTGCACCTCTCCTAGCCTTGGTCTGTTTCCTCGGAGTGACAGATGGTGATGGACTAGGCGCTCGGGCTGGTTGTGCAGATGGGACAGGCCGACACAGGGTTCGGCACAAAGATGTTCAATAAGTTATTCTCTTACACATTCCCTTACCCATTCACCCATTCTTTCATTCATTCATTCTCTCCAGAAAGTTGTGCTCGTCTGCAAACTCTTAGGGGTGATATTTGTGTAGCTAACCCTTGCTCTGCCAGAGAGAGGACTGGGACCTCTGAGCCTGTATGGTTTCCCTCCAGGGCTCAACTGCCTGGGTGGCCCCCACCCTCCTCTGCCCTCCATGGGGCGAGGAGCAGCACTCAAGCCTTGTTAGAGGCAAGTGTGCAGAGAGAGTGCATCCTGGTGCCAGAGGCATAAAGTGCAGACTCCCAGTCTCTGGGCCCTGAGCAGGACTCCCAGCCTGTCCTCTGATGCTCAGTCTACCATGGGCCTAGGACTTGCTCTTGTCCCCTCCTATGTTCCCTTGAACTGCCTGGCTACAGGAGACCTTGAGCCCTTACGGCCAAGGGCCAACCCCCAGATAATCATTGGTGCCTGCAGCCAGAGCTGCTCCTTGGGAGAGTCTGCAGAAGCCATCTGCTCCAGCCCCTTGCCTGACAGTACAGCTGGGTGCTTGGGGCACCAGGGCTGTGGACCCAGCTCTTGAGGACTTGTCCATGTGCTCCTTTGGGTTTCCATAGGCTTGCCAATACTCTGGGTGCCCTGAGGAGCTCCTTGTCCCTCTGCCTCTTGGGCCTTCAGCTCTGAGCTCCCAGCAGCCTGGTGATGACCCAAGGTGCACTCCTCCACCCCACTTCCCTAGCTGTGATCTGCCTTCCCTGCGCTTTTCCTACTATGAAAGGCTGCCTCAGAGACCTCCAGGAAATGGGATTTGGGGATCCTCTGGGACAGAGTGCCACTCACCTGTCCACAGTTGGCCCTTTGGGTGCCTAGTTGACTTAGTGCTTTGCAGGGGACTGACCAAAGGAGAGGAGGTAAGGGGGCTGTGGGAAGCAGCAGGACTGGGCTCCAGCTCTAACTGCCTTCTCTAGGATCGGCCTTGCCAGTCCCTAACAGGAATTAGCAGCTTGTAGGCAGGTGTGTGCGTGCGTGTGTGTGCATGCGTGTGTGTGTGTGTTTTGTTTGAGGCAGAGTCTCACTAAGTTGCCCAGGTGGAGCTTACATTTGCAGTTCTCCAGTCTCAGCCTTCCAAGTGGTGCAATACAGGCATGCCCCGCTTGGCCTGGCTCAGGGGTGGGTTTTTTTTTTTTTTTTTTTTTTTTTAGTTTTGGTGACAGGGTCTCGCTGTGCAGTTCAGATTGAACTTGAGCTCACTGTTGTTGCCCAGACTGGTCTCAAGTTCGCACTGATCCTCTTGCCTCAGCCTCCTGCCTCAAGGCTAGTTTGAATGACAAATTTGACTCATTACCTTGTCATAGTCAGTGTCACTGTTCTTAAAACAATAGTTTTACTGAAAAAGTGTGCTGCAGTCACTGGTGCAGTGCAAGAAGGGCTGTGGGGGACAGATGAGACTGGCAGAGGTGCTCGTCAGAGTTCCCTGGATATGGGTCATGCCATCTTGGAACTTGTTTCTGTTTAACTCAGCTCCCTACATTTGTTTGACCAGGTGTTTGAGGTTTAGCAACAGTGGTGGAAATCTCAAATAACAGTGACTTAAAGATAAGTCTGGGAACAGAGCCCAGGGCCACCATAGTGACTCAGAGGTCTTCAGTGACCCATGCCTCTGCCACCTGGTGGCCTGGACCACAGGGAGCAGGTGACTTGGTAGGTCCTCTCTGGTTGAATGTTGTGGTTCTGGGCTCTGGGTGGGGTAGCTGCTAGGACAGTTTGCTTTTGTGTCTGATGCCTTGAGGATCTTTAACACTGTGTTCTACCAACTAACGACTACTAACCCAGTGCTCTTGTCTGTCTCTCCCCTAACCACCCTCCCCTCCCACCCTTGCCCCCTTGGCCCTGTCCGCAGGCGGGCCAAGCTGTGCTGGCCTTCCAGCGGTACCAGATTGGCGCCGACTCGGCCCTCTTCTCCCAGGACTACATGGACCCCAGCCAGGACTCCAGCATGCCTTACGCCCCCTACGTGGAGCCCAGCACAGGGCCAGACCCTGCCAGCATGGGCGGCACCTATCAGCAGCCGGCCACCGCCTTTGACACGGAGCCACAGGGCTACCAGTCCCAGGGCTACTGAGCCTCAGTGACTGCCTGCCCCGCCCCTGCCCTCTGCCCCAGTCCTGCCCTCCCCTGCCCTCCCCTGACCATGCACACCTCTAGGCCGCTCCATGGAGGCCAGGGTGGCATGGGGCAGGGACGGGGCATCAGGTTGGGAGTGTCTGTCTGTGTGTGCCAGTGTGTCCAAGCCCAGCAGGGCCCAGAAGGTGGGCCTGGAACAGTGCATTCCTTCCCTGTGTCCACGAGCACTCACAGAGTGCTACTGTGTGCCAGGCCCATGCTTAGCATGGGGGCAAGAGGCAGTGCTGGTCCCTGAAAGGGAGATACTGAGATGTGGAGCGCCCCTGTCAGAACCAAGGTGGGAATGGTGTTATGGAGACGGATAGGGTGCCCAGAGGTCAGGCCACACAGAGGCTCCTTTCCAGTGCATGGCTGGTACCCCTAGGTCCCCCTATAGCAGGCCTGGTGGGCTTGTTGGGGGTGTCCTCACTGCATGGTTGAGGAGACCAAGGCCTGGGAAGGGTAAAGTCACTTTCCCAGGGCCCGTCAGGCAACTGGTGTAGGGGGAGGCCACACCTGGGCCACCCAGACTCCCAGCACCTGCCTGCTCTTCCCCGTCTCCTACCACCCCTAGCCCTGAGCCTGGGACTTCACTTGTTGGTGTTGCCCTTGTTGTGGGACACTTGGAGACCCCGGCCCCATGGAGACGCCTTGGTTCTGCTGCAAGCCGGCTCGCTCTGCCCGGCTGCTCACCCTCCGCCGGCCTCCCTGTCACTCACTGTCCCCATGCTCAGCAGCCCCCTCTGTGGCTTCTTGGGACTGATCACTGTCCTGACCTCTAGGAGTCCCTGCATCCTCACCCAGGGCTGCGTAGACAAGGAGACTCCTGGTTCTTCAAGTGAGTGGAAGCCCTCGCTTCCTGCCTCCATTTCTTGCCCCAGTCACACAGCAGGTGCAGCTTCCCTGTTCCCATGACCTCTCTGGAGACAGAAGTGACCTAGGACATAGTCATGGGATCAGGCTGGATTCGGGGCTGGAGCCCTGTGGGCATGGAGAGTTCTATGGAAGCAGTGGGAGGGAGGTGGAGTCACAAGGCCTATGGTGCAAGGACTCATGGTGCACTGCCCCAAGGCGGTGCAGGGGGAGCCACAGGGCACAGTGGGCAAGGGAAACTGCAGCACTAATGGCTCCAAGGGGCCCAAGAGGCAGGCAGCAGCATTGCACGTCTGCGCCCACGCACACTGGGAGCACAGCACAGGAGCTGTGTGTGGCCCAAATGGACAGAGTCCCCACCATCGTCATCCTAGGCCTCCCAGGATCCAGCTGGTCAGGTCACTCACTGGCCCTCTCTGGCACCTGGGCTGTGTGGCCTCTGTCCCCCAGGGCGCATGGTCTGTGTGTGTGTGTGTGGGGGGGGGATAAGCACTAAGCAAAGCACAGAGTCTGGCTGGTGGGACTTGCAACTCACATGCACTGCAGCCCGAGGCTCCTCAGGAAGGTCCCGGGTGGCCGGAGGGGTGGGGAGGTGGGTGCTTCTAGGCAGACAGTAGTGCTGCTCTCCCCGCTTAGGAGAAGAGCACAGTGAGTGAGCAGTGGCACGAGCTGAGAGCTTCTCTGGTCCAATCTCCCAGGGGCAGCAGTGATGGGAGAGGACCCCGAGTGATTGCCGACCTCCATTTTCCACATCTTGGGGAGGGGCTTTATTGACTGTCCCCCAAGGTGACCAGAGTGGGACCAGCATGGGGGCCAGCTACCTCTGTCCTGAGCATCACCAGTGGGGCCGGAGTGGCTGGGGAGTGTTTCCAGCACGGCAGATTCTGTACCCACTGTAAGAGGCTGGGGCTAGTCCTAGCCCCACCACCCACCTCACTGGTGCCAACCAGCTGCTGGCTGTGCTGGGCTGGGGGAAGGATGCCCTTAACCTCCATCTCATCCTCATCCTAGGTGTGTATTGCAGACTGGCCCTGCTACCCAAAGCTTCAGGAGTTTACAGAGCCCCTGCCAGGAGTGGGGGTGCTGAGTCATCTCAATGGGCAGCCCTAGTGCCTGGGGTACAGGCCAGATACCAACCCCCAGCATGATCTATCATTGGACAGGACCCTGGCAAGGACCCATGATGGAGGGGAGAGGCACACAGTGCAGGACTGGGATGACAGAACAGCTGCTGACTGTTACTAGGAGATCCCTGAGGGGCCCCTAGCCCACAGGACAGCAGCACCTAGCACCCCTCCCTCTGCTTGCCCTCACACTGTCCCCTGTAAGCCCTATGGAGTTTGGGCCTCTTCTCCCTAGCAAGCACAAGAGGGGACCCAGGACATGGGTTCCACACAAGTTTAGAGCTTCAAGAACCCTTAGAAAAGTTAGAGCTGGGACAGGAAGACAGTGACTCGTGCAGAGCCCAGGCTTCTGCCTTCTGCATAGATGTGGGCTGGGGCTTCTGAAGCCCTGAGAGTGTGATATTGCTGGGCAGATTCCCAGGAAACCAGCATGGGTTCCCCACTCCATCCCTTCCCTGGTAACTTGGGATCATCAAAGACTTGGGCTCCCTGGCTTCTTCCATGTAATTAAGACCCCTTACTTGTTACCCTGAGGGACCCTAACCTTGTCCCAAGACCCTTTTGATTCTCTAAGGAGCAAGGGGAACCCCCACCCCAGAGTTTATGGAGGATGGCTTGGTCCAGCCATCTCCCAGCGCTGCCCCTGCCCCAGCGCCCCCTCCCCTGGTGCCCGTAGCCTTTGTCTGGGTGCCCTGGCCCCTTTGCAGCATTACTGCCTGTGTATAGTATAAATATATATATTTTCTATATATAAGATGTATAATATAAGACTCCACAAATGTATCTGTGTGCGGTGAAGGGCAGGCCCTGTCCTGGCCCCAGCTCTCGATCCCCACCACCTGGTTAAGTCTCTCAAGAATGAATCCAGTGGCCCTGTCGCCCCCTCCTTTATGACATCTGTCCATTTGTGGTGAACCAAGTGAAGGTGGTGACTCCTGGTGACATAGTAATAAAGTGCAGACTCAGAACCCACCAGCGTATCACAGGTGTGTCCCAGTGTTTCTTTGTTCTCTCAAGTGTGGCTTGGCTAGCCCGACCCCATCTCCTCTGACCTGGGCCAGGGTTATTACTGTTTAATTCTTAAGTGTATACAATGAAGTTAAGTATATGTTCTCCACTTCTGGGGAGGTGGGTCTTTATGTGTGGGTTACTGTGCAGTTCAGGCTGGCCTGGAACTCACTAGGTAGCCCAGGCTGGCCTCCAACTTGCAGCAATCCTCCTGCTTCAGCCTCCCAAGTGCTGGGATTGCAAGTGTGTGCCACCACACGCAGCCTTGTGTCTCCTCTGAAAAGGAGAATCACCACAGTTGTAGCCCAGATCCCCACCTGCTGTGTATGTACAAATGCGCACGCGCGCGCGCACACACACACACACACACACACACACACATTTCCCTTCCTTCTCTTTCTCCTCTATCTCCATCCTCCTTGGATTAGTTCCTTCCCCAACTCCAGAGGAAACCAAGGCAAGGAGTTTGTCCTCCTTCCTTTCCTCCCTTCATGTCTCCCTCCTTTCCTTCCTTCTTTCTGGGCTGTTCCATCCTCTTCTGTGGGCACGTCATGATCACAGGTGTCATTCTTGACAGTGACCTAGACAGTCCTAGGTGCTGCTGAGCCCTAGAGTTCAGCACGAAGCCAGGCAAGGTCCCTGCGCTGGCCCACATAGCCACTGAGGGCCAGGGGAATTAGATCAGCATGCAAGCAAGTATGAGTCGGAGGCAGGGTCCGAGAAGGTCTCAAGATGCAGTTGAGACCAGGAGGAGCTGAGACAGCCTCTAGGCAGTGACACTTAACCTTATCTCTCTGGGATGCACATGGGTGGGTGGTGGGGTGGACTGGTGACTTCTAGAGAGAGGAACTGGTTAGAGGACAGGTAGTGGGAGGCTGGAAGGACAGGGCTAGAATAACGGTCGAGCCAGGGGATTTGGAAGGATGGATGTGGTCAAGAGGCTGTGGCGTGCTCTACAGGCAGAGTACTCACTATAACACAGAAACAGTGGCAGAAAGCAAGATAGAGTGGGAGAAGCAGGAGTCAGCAAATAATGGGCTGAATCAGTCAGATGTGACAACTCTGGCCCAGAGCTAGCGCTGGAACTCCGGTCTAGTGGAAAAATCTGAGCTTTCTATGGGGCTGTCAGTCACAGTGCTGGCCATGCCCACACACACCTCTAGATTGCGTGACAAAGTCAGCCAGATTGACTCCCCCACAATGGGGCATTGGGGTTGGTCAGTGAGTCCCAGTGAGGGGCCCAATGGCTAGTGGAGAAAGCAAGATGGGCAGGGGTCAGGGTCCCTGTTCCATTTATCCACACCTAATCTCACCCCATTTTTTAAGGCCGCTTCCACCACAGCTGCTTGTAATCAAGAGCCCAAACACCCCTGGAATGCCTGACGACCCTGAGGCTTCAGCAAGCCCAGGAGAGGAAACAGCTGTAGGAAACACCTGGGGAAAAAAAAAAAAAAAGGAAACACCTGGAGTGAGTTGCAACTAGGGGCGGTGGTTTTAGCCACACACACACACACACACACACACACACACACACACACCCCGCTCTAGCCCCCCCCACACACACCCCGCTCTAGCCTGGGGTTGGCAGCCCTCATGGGACAGCTCCTTTCCCCCAAAGGCTTCATGAAGGTGGGATCATGACCCCCATCACAGCAGGTGTGCAAAGTGAGCGCTGTCATTGCTTAGCGGTCATGCCACCCCACAAACTCGCATGCTGTCCTGCCTTCCGCACTCTTCAGATTGCCTGTCACCTGTTCAGCTGCTTCGTCACCCACCCAGATCTGCCACCTGCCTGAATACAGTAGCAGTACTCAAGTCAAGAAGATGCTTCAGAACTGGGCGTGGTGGTGCACACCTGTAATCCCAGCACTCAGGAGGCTGAGGCAGGAGGATCAGTGAGAGTTCGAGACCAGTCTGGGCTACACAACTTAACTCAAGGCCAGCCTGAACTGCATAGTGAGACCCTGTCTCAAAGAGACAAAAAAAAAAAAATGCTTCAGAGATGGTCAAATAGCTCAGTGGATTAAAGCACCTATAAGCAGGTGCAGGGGCTGAGGTTTGATCCTCAGGCCTGCCATGCCAGCCCTGCCCCCAGGGTGCACTGAGACAGCAATTGAGATTGGGCATGGTGGCATGTGCCTGTAATCCCAGCTCTTGGAAGGCTGTAAACAGGTGGATCACTACAAGTCCAATCTAGTAGTGAGACTCCAACCCTGTAGACCCTTCCCTAACATACAAAAAAAAAAAGCTTCCGAAGGGGATAATGGGGATTGGATGAATTGGAAATGTTGGAGCCACTGCTAGGTTGACCAAATATCCACACTGTGATGTGGGTTTGTTGTTTTGTCCTGAAATGCCAGTTAAACCTGGGTCTGTGTAGGTACTGGACATGCCCTCTATTACTGAGCTGCTTCACTAGCTCTTTGTATTTTTTATTTTAAGACAGGGTTTTGCTAAGGTCCCCTGGCTGGCCTTAACTTGCCATCCTTTTGCCTCAGTCTCTTGAATACTTGAGATTATAGGCATGTGGCACCACACCCAGCATAATGTAGTTTTTATTTGTTTTTAATGTATTTGGTACAGGATCTCACTACATAGACCAGACTCATAGTGATCCTCCTGTGTTCAGCCACCCAAGCACTGGGATTACAGGCATGCACCATCACGCCCAGTCTTGATCACCATCTCAGCGCACCCCGGGGGGTGGGGCCAGCATGGCAGGCGGGGGATGGAAACCCTGCCACTGAGCTCTGCATAAGCAGGCGCTTTAGTCTGCTGAACTATCCGGCCAGTCCTCACGATGCAGGGTTTTTTTTGGCAGGACCGGTGATTGAACTCAGATTATTGCACTGACCAGGAGCTATTTCCCTGGCCCCTTGATGCAGTTTTTAAAATGTTACAATGGGCTAGTCAAACTTTGGGCTTGAGGAGACTTATTAGAGATCTGAAAGAGTTTTCAAAATATCTTATTGTAGGCTGGGGAGATAGCTCCGTGGCACAAGTGCCTACCTGGCAAGTGCAAGGTTATGAGTTTGAACCCCAGTCCTGCAAAAAAAAAGGGGGGGGGGATTGAAGGGCTGGTGAGATAGCTCAGTGGACTAAGTGATTGCTTAGGCAAGCATAGGGACCAGGGTTCAATCCCACTCTTCGTGGTGCACCCTCCCTCCTGGGACCACCGTGGGCTGCTGCCACTACCAGTTCTGTTGCTGCTGTCTGGACACACATCCCAGCCCCACTGTCACTTCACAGCCCATCAGTGTCCCAGACTGCCCAGCCATGCAGGTGCCTGCCTGGTGGTCAGGGTGACTGCTGCGCACCTGTGCTTCCCACTCTTCCCCGCCCAGTTCACCCTGCCCTGCCTTTTCTGTTCTCTGACTTTGCTTACAAAATACAGGCTCAAAGAGAGCCATGTTAAGAGTTTCAGTTTGCAGCATTTCAAGTGCAAAAGCAGAAGTGTGTGTGTGTGTGTGTGTGTGTGTGTGTGTGTGTGTGTGTGTGTTTCACTGGAAATTGACACCGAACCCTCTGCACTGAGCAGGATCTCCAGCTCTTTCTAAGGTGGGGTCTTGCTATACTAGTAAGTTGCCCAGGCTAGATTCACATTTGTGGGTTTCCTGCCTCTGCCTCCTAGCATGCTAGAATTATGGGGATATGCTGCCATCCTGGGTCAAGATGATCCTATTTTGCAGATGAGGCTCTGAGTCAGAGAGGCCTCATGGCACCACTGTGGTCACTTGGCAGAGTGTGACTGGAGAGGGTCATATATCAGCACTGACACCATGCTTATAGCTTCTCTGACATAATGTATTAGCTATTGTTATTCTCATATTAGTTTGTCATAATTTTTTTTACAAAGTAAAATACACATGCGCGCGTGCATCCCAGTTCATTTCCTTGACAATGATCTGATCCAAGATTATTCCTTTCTTCCAAAATTCAAATAAATAAGCTGGGTGTGGTGGTGGATGCCTGTAGTCCCAGCACTTGGGAGGGTGAGGCAAGAGGATCAATGTGAGTTCAAGACCAGCCTGGGCTACAAAAGTGAGCTAAAGGCCAGCCTGAACTGCATAGCAAGACCCTGTCTCAAAAAGACTAAATAAATAAATAAATAAATAGGAAAGGGGGGCTGTGCCTTAGCTCAGTTGTTTAAGTGCCTGCTTGGGCAAATGTAGTCAGGTGCAGGGGTTCAATACCAGGCTCTGCAAGCCTTACCCGACCCACCCTTAAGGCAGCCTGAACAAGCCAAGAAAAAAAAAAACCCTCAAAATTCAAGCATCTCTCAAACCATCCTGTAGTAACCCATTCCTGCTGTCCCAGCACTCTACAAGGCTGAGGCAGGAAGATCATAAGTTTGAGCCAAGCCCAGACAACTTAATGACTTAGTGAGACCTTGTCTCAAAGTCAAATTTTTTTAAACAAGGGTCTGGGATGTAGCGCAGTGTGGAGGCTGGGTTCAAGCCTCAGTCACCCCCCCCACACACACACACACGCCTGCCAGATGGCTTGGCTTACTCTCCTATGCTCCCTGCTGCCTCTGCCTGGATCCTTCCCTCTATGGCACAGGCCAGGAGCACATACCCTGGGTGGGACTCGCACCTCTTAAACCCAGCATCCTCTTTTTCCTCTTCGTGTCTTTTTCTCTCCCTGTCCCCCAGCACCTCCCAGGATCTGGATTGCTCCCCAACAAGTGCTGCAGTCCCTGCATACCTCCAGTGTCCACCTGCTTGCCTGCCCCCCACTCACAGTCTGCCCCAGCCCTCTTTCTGTTGGACCAACTGCGATATTTGCGTTTCCTTTCGTCTTTGTGGCTGCCACCCTCGTCCAGGCCACCACCTCCTCTCATCTAGATTGGCTTGGCACCTCCTCAACTCCCTGCCCACCTTCTGGCCCAGGCTGCTCTTCTGAGATCACAGATCTGACTATAGGAACTGCACTTCATGAGCAGCTAAGTTCGCCAGCATCCTCCGGGGTCTGCCAGATCCCAGCACGTTCCATTTCTGCCACTGCCCACTCCCCACACCAGCCATGATTGTCTACCCCTGGCGGCTGTGTTGTCCTTGATTCCTCCCGCACTTGCCCTGTTCCTCTCCTCTCCAAGACCCAGCTCCAAGGTCAGCTTCTTCTGTCTCTCCTGGGAGAACTCATTGCTGCTGCCTATCCTGCTTCTCTCAGTCCTGATGAGCAAGGTCACCTTGGTCAAGAGTGTTGAAGGCTGGAAAGCATTTGGGGGCCTGACAGATTTGAAAAATCTGTGTATCCAGAACAACCGCCAGCATCCTAGGGTCAAGCAGCCCCAGCATATGGCGTGGGGGGCAGGGACAGGAGCCAATGCTTTGGATCAGGGCCCCTGTCCCCATGATGAGGCTCTGGCTGGTCACTCCACTTAATCCTCAGAATAACCCCAGGAGGCAGGGATTTAGAAACAAAGACACTGGTGCATAAGATTAGCAAAACACATGAAGGTAGTGTTTCCAAACAGAGGGGACAGAAAGGAGAGATTATTCAACAAATGAATTGAATAAGGCCTTGGCTCTGCATTTGGAAATAATCATGTTGGGTCCCTAACAACATATAAGAATTCCAAATGGAGATTATTACTTAAAATGAACAATTACACAAATTTAAGGTAGGAAAATTTTTTTCTTAGCATAGACAGAAGTCAGGGACCATAGAGGAAAATATTGATTTGACTATGTAAAAATATAAAGGTTTAGTATGAGATAAAAATAAATGAAATGAAAAACTGGGGTGGAGGGCAGGGAGATAGTTTAGCAGCGTAAGTACCTGCCTGGCAAGCCCAAAGTCCTGAGCTTGATCCCTGGTACAAAAAAAGAAAAAAGGAAGAAAAAGAGAGAGAGAGAAAGAGAAAGAGAGAGAGAGAGAGAGAGAGAGAAAGAGAGAGAAGAAGAAGAAGAAGAAAAGAGAAAGAAAGAAAGAAAGAAGAAAGAAAACTGGGGGAAATAATTTTAACATATTATCAGATAGAAATACAATTCAGAAAAAAAAAAAAAAAAAAGAAATACAATTCAGCACTGAAACAGACAATTCATGTAGGAAGAAATATCAATGGGCTGATATATAGATCCCTTAAAGTTCAATTTTCAGGGGCCCGGCGGGATGGCTCAGTGGTCTAAAGCACCTGCTTGGGAAAGCTTGGGCGGCTTCAGGGACCGCGGTTCAATCCCCGGCACCACATGCTGTGCCAGCCCTGCCCACAGGGTGGGCTGAGCCGGCTATAAAAATGAGTGAATAAACAAATAAAGGTTCTGAAACAAGAAAAAATAAATAAATAAATAAATTTAAAAAAAAAAAAAGTTCAATTTTCAGTAATCAAAGAAATTCAGTAATTTTTTTCTTTTTTTTCTTTTTCTTTTCTTTTTTTTTTTTTTTTTGGTACCAGGGATTAAACTCAGGACCTTGCACTTGCCAGACAGGTGCTTATTCTACTGAGCTGTCTCCCCAGCTCTAAATATTACCCACTGTTTTGAGGGATTTTTAAATTTTGTTTTGTCACCAGAAATCAAACTCACAACCTCATGCTTGCCAGGCAGGTGTTGTGTCACTGAGCTATATCCCTGGCCCTATTATTATTATTATTATTATTATTATTATCATTTTGTATTTTTATTTATTTATTTATTTATTTATTTTTATTTTTATTTATTTTTTTTTTTTTGGCTTTTTGAGACAGGGTCTCGCTGTTCAGTTCAGGCTGGCTTTGAGCTCGCTTTTGTAGCCCAGGCTGGTCTCGAACTCGCAGCGATCCTCCTGCCTCAGCCTCCCAAGTGCTGGGATTACAGGCGTGAGCCACCACGCCCGGCAATTTATTTATTTATTTAGTCTTTTTGAGGCAGTCTCGCTATGCAATTCAGGCTGGCCTTGAGCTCACTTTTGTAGCCCAGGCTGGTCTTGAACTCACACCAATCCTCCTGCCCCAGCTCTGGGGAGGCTGAAAACTATGTAGAGCCCAGCCAGGAGTCTGAGCTGTGTAATGAGACGTTGTGACAACTAAATGCATTAAAAATAAAATGAATAAAATAAAAACCAGGGAGAATTTGAGGACCTGGTATAAGGAAGAGGTAGGCGGACAGTTCCTTCTAGGCTGGTGACTGGAATTGCAGCTGGAAGCAAATTTCCTGTTTTCCTTTCATGCCTGTTCACTGTCCTCGGGTCCCTTTGGAAGCCAGTCTCTGCAAGCCAGGCTTGCTGCTGCAGCTATTTACCACACCAAGGGATTGGATGGAATCTAGTGCCTCAGAGGAGCTGGACAGTAGGGAGTCCTACTGCAGACATTATGGTATGAGGGGATGTCCAACACCCCCTCCCCAAGGGCCTTCTCAGCCTCCAAAAGGTGGCCAAGGACACACTTCACAACTGCAGTATCTGGGGCTTCGAAAAGCCATGGTGTGGTTATCTGATGTGTTGACCATATGTGGATTCCAAAGTGCATCAAGGACCTTTGTCCACATTGGTGAGTGGCCAACCTGTGTACCCATGACAGGGCCCAGAGCTCACCATGATAGTTAAGTGGTTATCAAGGCTGGCGATGGTGATGTTGTTGTTTCTCTGGCAG
The DNA here is from genome assembly GCA_004027025.1 of Myocastor coypus. NCBI lineage: Eukaryota > Metazoa > Chordata > Mammalia > Rodentia > Myocastoridae > Myocastor > Myocastor coypus. The sequence goes on along the minus strand of PVJA010013717.1, from coordinate 11,335 downwards.
ATGCATGTTTTGAACTGACTGAGACCCCACTCAACACATACCATTATTCTGTGGAAAACAGGACCCACTGTACAGCTCAGTTTCTGGGTACAGTCCCCAGAGGGGAAGGGGCATGTCCTTCTAAGATTTCCTTGTCTCTGCCCTGGGAGCTCAGTGTCCTGAAAACAGGAGATGCTGACTTAATAATTGTTCTTCCCTTGCTATGCTGAGCCCAGTATCTTCTTGGTCCCCAGAAAATCCAGACTCCAGGATATTCAGAGAAAGAGACTGCCACTGTGAATTTTAGGGGGTTCAATGTGGAAAGAGGGATGAGGGGACTCTGGTAGCCCAAGCTATAGCCTCAGCTGCCCACTAAATCACTTGAGGATCTCAGAACTGCTGTGTGCCAGTTTCCTCATTAATCTCTGCCTGGCTCTTTTATTAATTTGATACTGAAAATATTTGTGAGCAAAAAAGATTTAAAACACTTTATATTTGAAGCCTACTTTTTATATCTTAGCTTTCTGAATATATATTAAAATCTACAAGAAACTATATGCTACATTAGGCTTAATGTGTTTTTACAGTATTTGTAAACTTGAGCCGGGTATGGTGGCTCACGCTTGTAATCCCAGCACTTGGAGGCTGAGGCAGGAGGATTGGTGCGAGTTTGAGACCAGCCTGGGCTACAAAAGTGAGCTCAAGGCCAGCCTCAACTGCATAACGAGACCCTGTCTCAAAAAGACCAAAAATAAATAAATAAATAAATAAATAAATAAATAAATAAATAAATAAAGTATCTGTAAACTCATGTTGATTCTAAACTATTAAACAGCATAGATGTAGGATTGTTTTTGTAGTTGAGAATACCCTGGCTTTAAAGGTCCCATTCTCCCTTTCTCCAGTGTGTGTTTTTAAGCCTGATGACATAAACATTAAGGAGGGAGCCTGGTGTCCCCGAGGGACACATTTCCGTCCTGCTGTGGTCTGTGGTTGAGAGTGGGACAGTCCCTGAAGGCACTGCGTCCTCTGCATCCACAACCCCCACCTCTGGCTGAGTAGAGGCGCATACTGGCAGCACTGAGAGGCATGGTTGGCTCCCTGGACCAGGAGGACAGTGCTGGGAGATCACGCAGCAGGGCCACCACGGGTGTGACCAGATGGAATCTATCATTGGCCAGGTGCAGAGCATCTTCTGCCGTCATCTGCCTTAGTTCATATTGTCCCCAACAGAACACTGTTGCCTAGCCTAGATCTAGGCCCTTTCATGGATGCTCTAAATTGTCCTCCCGGCATTCAGCAAATCTGCCATAGCTAAAGACAGCAAGTCTTCAGTTTGCATGAGCGCCCCCTACCTGTCCAAACTTTAGAGCATGGAAGACCACACTCCATACAGCAACCTAGACCTCCCTGCTCCTTCCTGTCAGAATAATATTTCATATCTGTCTTCAGGGCCCTTGCAGTTGTTGCTGTGGTCACCAAGGTAGTGTGTGATAAAGGTTTCCAGGACAAGTTACCGGTTCAGTAATAAACACTAATGACAGGAAAAGAAAAAAAGAAAGAAAATATTCGTGAGCAGTTTCCTGGAGCCTGTGAGGAAACTCAGGGCAGAACCACGGGAGACCGGCTTCTAGGAAGCTTGCTGAACACAAGAAGCATGGTTTTAAGTGGTCCACAGCCACCAAAGGTGTCCTTCCCGGGATGCAAATAGAGAAACATTTCTGAGAAGGGATCTTACTAGATAAGAGATTGGAACAATGAGTCTGAAGTTCACAGGGGAGTCACTGGAAATGCAGGAAAAGTATTCCAGCCCAACAGAACAATGTGTTTGAAGGCAGATGCAGGAAAGGAAAAGGGTGTTTGGGAAACTGCAAGTGATGACCAGAGCCTCTGCTGGGAAGAGAGCCTGGGAGGCCTGCTCACCTCTGACAGTGCTGGGAAAGGCTATCATTAGACTCGGGTCCACATCCTGACATCTGTTAGCCGGTGACTTTCCGAGTTGGGGTCTCTAATTCATGAAAGGAGAAAACATATCTTCTAAGGATTTCAGAGCAAAATAAGTAAGCCCATGGATGCGAAGGCATCCAGCAGTGCCCTGTATACAGTGAGTGTTTCGTGTATATTTATAATCTTTCTAAAATACTATATTGTTGATGTAGAGATGTTGCTCACCAAGAGTCCTTGTCTCGCATACATAAGGCCCTGGGTTCAATCTTCAGCTCTGGAAGAAAAAAAAAAAAAAAGCTGTTAACTTGAATGTAGCGAACACCAGTTCCCACCCCAGGTCAGGATTTCCAATATGTCTCATTTAGTGCTAGCAGGTGGGATGGACTCCTGGTCCTGATTCCAGACTCTCACCTGACAAGCTACCTGGTCCCTTTTGCCCACTTCAGGACAGAAATTTCTTGCAGCTTCCTGATTCACTTTATTAGTAGCAAACCTGCTTATAGTTGGGCACTCTGAAGTTCAGTCTGAAGATTGCATTTCCAGCCTCCCTTGCAACTAGATGTGGTTAGGGGACCCAGTTATAGCCAATGAAATGTCAGTAGAAGCATCACGTGGGACCTGTGGAGGTCTCCTTGAAAGAGACAGTGCTTCCAAATAAATGTTGTTTAGTTAAAAAATGAGGAAGAATGAGAGGTGCCACATTCCTACTTTCTTCTTCCCTACTGACTGGACTTGGACAAAATGACTGGAATCTAAGCAGTCATGTTCATAAGATAGCAAGGTGTGTGCTTTAGACTGCCCTCCCATCCCCCTTCTGAATCACTAGCTCTTTCCTTTAGCCTTCCCGTCAGTTATTTGCTCAGGCTTCAGTTCCTTCTAACCTAAAAGTTCCTCCCTCTATCCCAAGTTCCTGTCTTTGTGTCCTCTTCCAAGAACACCAACTGTCTTTTCTCAATGTCTCCACCTCTCCTCCCCAAGCCATTCCTATCTTATGATAGGAGGATGTGCTATCTTATGAACATAGATTCACATGGCCCAAGGTGACTACTTAGATTCCAGTCATTTTGTCCAGGTCCAGTCAGTAGGTCGTGTCATGCAGCTCAGACTCCTAGAGATCTTCCTGTCTCAGCCTTCTCAGCACTGAGATTACAAGCATGTGTCACCACACCCAGTTTCAGTGGCCCATGGGACAGCATATACAATACCTGCGCTTGTCAGGCAGGCACTTAGACTGCTGAACTACATCCCCAGCCCCTCAAATGTTAGCTTTGCAGACCTGTTTTGCTCAACTGTCCATCACTTCAGGGTCAGGGGCAAACATCCAATGAATATCTGTTGAGTGAATGAATAAGGTACTCTCCTTTGCTCCCATTGTGCTGATAACACTAATCAGGAGTCTTAGGGACCCTATCTGAAAGGCATCCTAAAGAAAGTGCACACCTAAAGGCAGGCCAGTAGGCCACTTATGGTGGCGCACTGGCTTGTAACCATAGCATTCTGAAAAGCTGAGTCAGAAGGATCACAAGTTCAAGCATAGCCTGGACAATTTAAGAGATTTAGCAAGACAGTGTCAAAAATTAAAATAAAAAGGCTGGAGGTGTAGCTCAGTGGAAAAGTCCTAGATTCCATCCTCAGTACCAAAAGGGTGGGTATGGGGGCAAAGGGCAAGGAGCCACAGGGTGATGACTGTAAGAGCCCAACACTCCGGGTCCTTTCTCACACCGGAGACAAGCGGCAGACAGCGCATGCGCGCACCTCTGCCGGCCCGACGCCGGCTTGGCCCAATGGGGGCGCTGTGCGCATGCGTCCCACAGCGCAGTCGGCCCAGCTGCTTTGGCCGCTCTTTCCGCCTTTCTTGCTGCTCCGCTTGGACGCGGGCGCACCGTGGGGGTCTCCCCAAGATGGCGGCGCAGAGGAGGAACCTGCTGCAGAATGTGAGAAACCGATCCGCTCCCCGGGTTGGGGGCTGGGAGGCCGGGGGATCTGTCGGGTGCTGGCGCAGCTCCCTCTTCGGCTGAGTGTGACCGCCGCCCTTCCTTTCCCGAGGCCGGGGCCGCGCCTGAGATCCAGGGCGGGTTCGGCCACTCGAGGCCCGCGCGTGTGCGCTGCAGGCCGGCCGGCTGGGACTGAAGGGCACCGGGGAAGTTCGGGGGCTGAGGTGGGGGTCCCCCAGCCAAAATGGAACGTGGCGCCAACCTGGCCGCGAGTGAGTGTTGGAACGTAACAGCATCACCTTAGCAAGGCATGCCGTGACCCAGGCATCGTACTGCTTTACGTTTGTGTACTTAGTTTTCATAACAGGCCCGGGAAATAGATACTATAGTATATAGTATCTACTGAGGAAACTGAGACATAGAAAGGTGATCTTTTGTCCCAGGCCACAGAGCTGGTAAGTGGCAGAGTCAGGATTAAAACCGGGTAGTTTTATTCCAGAAACCTCAGGGCTCTATTGAAGGAATAACAAATGGTGATGACCTACCAGGGTTTTGGTCCTGGCTCTGACTTGCTGTGTCTCTTTTGGCCTCAGTTTACTTTCGCAGAAATGAGAGTGGGGAGCGGGAGTGTGGGCTCTAGATGCACCATCTGGACTTCATTGGTATGGCCCCCGTTTGGACCGTCCACATCCTTCCTAGGTCCATAGAGACAGACCTAGGTGTGTAGAGACACACCCGTGTTGACACATCGGTTTCTTTTGCTTTGCTAGAGTTGAGGTATGTATCCTCTGGGTCTTCCCCTGTCGTTGTGATATAGGGGAAATAAATGTAACTCTCAATCTGCTAAATGCCAGAACACACTAAGACTGTGCCCCTACACCCAAACTGCAGAATAAGTTCTAAGGAGCTAAAGAGTAAATACCTTCATTTCATATTTTTACATTTTTACAAAAAACTTTATTTATTTATTTATTTTTTGTGGAACCAGGGATCTAACTCAGGACCTTGCACTAGCCAGGAAGACACTTGTGCCCCTGAGCTATCTTCCTGGCCCAAAACTTATTTATGTTATGGCTGGCTCAGCCTGCCCTGGGGGTGGGACTGGTGCAGCATGTGGTGCTGGGGATCAAACCGGGGTCCCAGTGGTTGCCTAAGCTTGCCTAAGCAGGTTCTTTAGACTGCTGAGCTATCTTGCAGGCCTGACATTTTTTTTTTTTTTTTAATGAGAATAAAAAATAGTAGGGAGGAGTCAGTGAGATAGCTCAGCAGACTAAAGTGCCTGCTTAGGCATACCTAGGCAAGCACAGGGACTGTGGTTCAATCCCCAGCACCACATTCCATGCTAGCCCGGTCCCCAGAACAGGTTGAGCCCATCGGCCGACAGTGGATTATGCCTATAATCCCAACGCGGGGGAGGCTGAAAATAGGATCACTATGAGTCCAAGCTGTGTAGTAAGACCTTGTACCAAACACGTAAATTAAAAAAAAAAAAAAAAAAAGAACTCTTGGAAGACAAGAACATGTGATCCCTGATTATTGATGTGTCCCCAGCACCTACCATGGCTCTGCTGGGTACTTAGTCAGTATTTGTGAGATCAGTAGTGAAGTATTGGTAGCTGGGCCCAGTGCAGGCCTCACCTTATGAACATGGGCCCTTCTGCCTTTGAAGCTCTTGAAGCATTGGAACTGAAGTGTAAAGGATGCTCTTTACTGCTGCATGCTAATGCAGGCTTTGTGTAGACTGGAAAAGAGTGGCCAGCCTCTCGGCTTTGTGAGCCCCTGGAGCACAAGGCCCTTTTGTCAATGTCCAATGCAGAAAGTATCCAAAAAACACAAGCTTAGCCGGGTGTGGTGGCTCACACCTGTAATCCCAGCACTTGGGAGGCTGAGGCAGGAGGATTGGTGCAAGTTCGAGACCAGCCTGGGCTACAAAAGTGAGCGCAGGACCAGCCTCAACTGCATAGCGAGACCCTGTCTCAAAAAGACAAACAAGCTTACTTATGGCATTGAGAGAGAGGGGCTGGGAAGAAATGGTAGGTGTACAGGCTGTGTTGACTGATAGAGGAGAGAGTGACCACCTGGGTCCTGCAAAGCAAGGTGGCTGTTAGCCTTATTGTTCCTGGGAGTGTGACAAAACCCAAGGGATTTGAATTAGGTGGAGCTTTACAGCTTCAGAATGTGATTGCTGGGTGGTAGTGGACTTGTTGGTTTGTTAGGTTAGTTTGGTATTGGAGGTTGAACACAGGGCCTTTGCACTGAGCTATACTCCATCCCTTTTTCAAATTTTGAGTCAGGGTCTCGTTAGGTTTCACAAGCTTGCCTTGAACTTGCCATCGTCTTGTCTCTGCCTCCCAAGTAACTGAGATTACAAATGTGTGCCACCTGTCTGTCAGTGGTAGACTACTAAAGAAAGAAGCCGGGGGTAGGGGGGATTGTCAAGATAGCTTAACAGACTAAAGCACCTGCTAGGCTAGCTTAGGCAAGCAAGAGCAGGGATTGCAGTGCAATCCCCAGTACCACATGTCTTGCCAGCTGGCCAGAATCCCAAGTGTAGTGGTGCATACCTGTAATCCCAGCACTGGGGAGGCTGAAAAGCAGAAGGATCATCACCATGAGTCTAAGCTGCACAGTGAGACCTGCAACAACCAAATACATTAAAAAATAATGTACAATAAATAATAATGATGGAAAGAACAGGGCTGGGGAGGTATCTTGGCAGTGCCTGGCAAGCATAATGACCTGGGTTTGATCCTGGGTAACACATGCAGTACTGGCCCCAGAACCCCAGGAGTACTGTGCTCACCACTGGAGCTGGACATGGTGGCACACACCTGTGATCCCAGCACTGAGGATGCTGGGACAGGAGGATCACTATGAGTACAAGCTGCATAGCAAGACCCTGTACCAAATAAATTGACTGATGATTGATTGATTTTTAAAAATAATTTTATTTAATTTTTTTCTTGTTTCAGAACTTTCATTTGTTTATTTATTTTTACGGCCGGCTCAGCCTGCCCTGAGGGCAGGGCTGGCACAGCATGTGGTGCCAGGGATCAAACCCCGGTCCCTGCAGCCGCCCAAGCTTTCCTAAGCAGGCGCTTTAGACCACTGAGCCATCCTGCCGCGCCCCCTGATTTTTCTTTCTTTTTTTTTTTTTTTTTAATATACAGAAAAAACACTTTAAACACAGCATCTTTGTTTCTTTGGTCTTTTTTGAGAGTCTCACTATGTATTCCAGGTGGCCTTAAGTTGAGTTCATTGTGTAGCCCAGGCTGGGCTGAACTTGTAGTAATCTTCCTGTCTTAGCCTCCTGAGTATTGGGGTGACAGATATGGACTACCACGACTGGCAACTCATAGTATCTTACCACAAGGCAAGGAGGTAGCAGAGATGTCTACACACGGCCCCTCCTGCCCTCAGGTTGAGCAGGACCTCCCTGCCCACAGGCTGTCTGGGTGTCCACTCCAGCCAAGGTGACCTGGCCTCACCCATTCTGGTGAGAGCAGCTCAGATACCTGTGCTCAGTGGGTGGTTGTGAAGGCCACTGGCCATCTGTCGGGTTGGGGATGTGAAGGAGAATGGCATGTGGTGCCCACCCTCGCTGCATTTGCAGCCAGTGTGATGAGACACAGCACTGGTACAACATGTAAGGCACTTTCAGGTTACATGGGCCTGCGTTGGCTGCTTGGGGCATACAGTAGAAAACTGCAGGCAGCTTTATTCTTCTTTCTTACTTTCTTTTTCTTTTTTCTTTTCTTTTTTTGGTACTAGGTATTGAGCTACATTCCCTACCCTTTTTATTTTTTTATTTTTATTTAATTTTTTGCTACAGGGTCAGACTTGTAGTGGTCTGAGTTCCCAGGGATGGCACAGCATGCATTACTGACAGTTGAATTCGGGACCTTGCACTTGCCAGGCAGGCACTTATGCCACCTAGTTGTCTCCCAGCCTGCTTTTTTATTTTTTATTTTGAGACAAGGTCATGCTAAATCATGAAGTTCTGGCCAGGTTCTAAATTGCAATCCTCCTATCTCAGCCTCCATGCTCAGATCATAGGTGTGTGCCATCATACACAGCTTGCAGAGGCTTTAAAGGACAAGTTGGAATTTGCCTCACAGAGGACAGGGATGTTCACTAAGTTACGCAACCTGGCCTTGTGGTGTGGTCTTTGGATTCCCAAATGTGATGTGAAGTTTCTAGGTGAGTAGGACCCTAACGTTATCTGACTGATGATGGGAAAAAGATCTCTTGTTTGTTTTGAGAGTGATGGGGATTGAACCCAATGTGGTGTCACACACACCAAGCAGCCCTCTTGCTTTTGAGTGGCAAGAATGGAAGAGCCTGGAACCTGCTGAGGTGCTGCTAGAATCATTCAGGTGCAGGAGGACAGTGGCTTGACCAGAGGCTGGCAGCAAGATGGGGGTGTCGGGGTCAGGCTGTGTTTTGGAGGAGTAGCTGGTATGATGTGCCAGTGGGTTGGGTGTGCAGTGTAGCAGAGGAGAATAATCAAGGCAGAGGCCAGGGCCATGTACAAGCCATGCTGGTGCCATTTGTGGGTTGCAGAGCCCCGGAAGAGGAGCACTTGTGAGCAGTGAAATGAAGAGATTGTCTTTGCCTGGGCCTTTACATGAGCAGGAAAAGAAAATCAGCAGCACACATGGTGCACGTCAGTAATCCCTGCTACTCGGGAGACTGAGGCAAGAGAATAGAAAGTTGGAGACTGGCTTGGGCAGCTTAGGAACAGTTTAGTCTTTGCTCAGAATAAAAAGGGCTGGTCATGCAGTTCAGTGATAGAGCACTCTTGGGTTTGATCCCCAGTCCCCAGAAGAAAGAAATAAAGGGTGGGGATATAGCTCAGTGGTACAAGTAACTGCCTGGCAAGTGCAGGGTCCTAAGTTTGATTCCCTATACAAAAAAAAAAAAAAAATCAGCCAAACCTGGTGGCTCATGTCTGTAGTCTGTACCACTTCAGAGGCTGAGGTAGCAGAATCACAAGCATGGGAGTTTAAGGCTATACTGGACAACATAGCAAAACCTTTAAAAAAATAAGAAGGAAATCAACATGAAACTAATGTTTTTTTAAAACTCAAGTGTTTGCTTGGCTTCCTTTGAGATGACAGTTGCTAGGTATATATTTTTTATTTATTTTATTTTTTTATTATGGCCAGCTCAGCCTGCCCTGGGGGTGGGGCTGACACAGCATGTGGTACCAGGGATTGAACCACAGTCCCAGGAATTGCTTAAGCTTTCCTAAGCAGGCACTTTAGACCGCTGAACCATCTCGCCAGCCCTAGGTATGCATTTTTTAAGTGTACATTAAATAGGTACCCATTGAAGTAAAAACATCCATTTAAAAACTCTCAGTCTGTCACTGAAGGCTTTTTACTGATGGGCTGCCTCAGTCCTTAGTGGCCCTTTAAGCAAGTGTTAGGGACTCTGATGACAGCACAAGAGCCTTCAGTGGAAACCCTGGCAGGGCTAGGACAGGAATGAGCTGGCCTCAGAGAAAGAGATCATCCAGCAGGATAGAGCTGTTGGGGCGCTTTTGGGAGAGCAGAAACTACTGTCCCCCACCCAGGCCATCTTGGGGGCACTGTATTCTTCCAAGCTTCCTGTTGTCCTCACAGGCATTTGGTTGCTTTCACTACACAAACACTTGGCCTTTTCATGCCATAATTTGATATTCAAGCTGTGGCCTGAACTGCGAACTTGCTTTGTTCACTTGAGCTGCTCAGGCCTCAGAACTGAGTCTGTGTGGGGACATTACTCTGTTGATGTGATCCAGGCATGAAGGTGTGGAGGAGCTCATGCTGGAATAAACGTGTGTGGTGTCTGTGGGCTTCTCTGGGTGAAGTCTTTCTCCTGGAGGAGAACTCTGCAAACTGCTTCACAAACGGAGAGGAGGCCCTGACCTCCAAAGCAGCCTTCCTTACCATATTCTCTGACACGTGCAGTCCTGGTGCTTGCTGCTGTCGTGTGTGAGTGGCATGGGCTGAGGCAGCCGAGTGTGAATCGCCCCCTTCTCAGCTGCCCAAAGATTCGTGCCCTCCGTGCTCACTGGGGGCTGGCATTTGGGGGCTTGGGAGGAAGTATGCGTCAGTGCGGGTGTGGGTGGTTTGTGTGACTTGCACATACGTGACCTTTCCAAAAATTGTTCACAGTGTAGGGGAAGGATGAGAGTCAGCAGGCTTGTTTGTAGAGCCCAGCTTCATTGGTGTAGGCGACCCCCAATGGAGAGGCAGGGAGGTGGCAAAAGCACCAGGGAGAAGCTCCCCCAGCTGGTAAATTCCAGTTCCCTGGGAAATCCAGGAGCACCAGTACTCTCCCACTTCCCCTCTGGTGGAACCACCTGCATTCTCATGCCACTTGTTCTCAAATCAGTGTCTGAAGTGCTGTGCAGGGGCCGGGGAGATAGCTCAGTAGACTAAGCACTTGCCTGGCAAGCACCAGGTCCTGAGTTCATTCCCTGGTACCAAAGGAAAAAAAAAAAAAAATCAAAATGAAGTGCTGTGCAGGCCATGGATAGTCTAGGTAGGGCCTCCCGGTAGAGGAACATACAGAGTGTAGGAGAAGCTGCCTACATGTGAAGGACATGTCAGTATTTTGTATGCTACTAAAAGAAATTGCCCTGCTGCTTAACTCGTCACACATCTTCAGACATGCTCAGTGCTCTGGAGGGCAGGGAATAAGGGATTTTTGTTTGACTGGCTCAGGCTATCTTAAGGGTGGGTGTGGGGATCGAACTGCCATCCCCTGCGCCTGACCGAGATTGCCCTCACAGGCATTGAGGTGTAGCAAATAATGACTGCCTTTCCAATTACAATACTAAAAAGCTTACTTTCAAAATTAAATTATGGTGCATGTCAATAATCCCAGCACTTGGGAAGTTGAGACAAGAGGGTCACTGTGAGTTTGAGACCAGTCTGGGGGCTACAAAAAGTGAGCACAAGACCAGCCCAAACTGCACAGTGAGACCGTCTCAAAAAAAAAAAATCACCGGTTGGGGATAGTAGCTCAGTGATATAAGCACTTGTCTGCCTGGCAAGCTCAAGGTCCCAAGTTCAATTCCCAGTATCAGAAGCAAAGCAAAGCAAAATTAAATCATGTGAGGGGGAAAAAATGTGATAATTTAATGAAGTGGATAGTTTGCTGAAGATGGCATGGATAATTGAGGCTGGTGGGAACTCAGGCCCCTGGCACCTGCTGAATTTGAGCAGGGACTTTGTGAGTATTTAAGACTGAGAAAGACAGAAAAAGGGAGATCTTTATACACTTTGATAATTTCTTTTCCTAAAAAGCAAGTTAAAGCTGGGTGTGGTGGCGCATGCCTGTAATTCCAGCGCTCGGGAGGCAGAGGCAGGAGGATCAGTGCAAGTTCAAGACCAGCCTGGGCTACAAAAGTGAGCTCAAGGCCAGCCTGACTACATAGCAAGACCCTGTCTCAAAGAGACAAAAAAAAAAAAAAAAAAAAAAAA
>PVJA010013716.1:8324-48953 GCA_004027025.1 Myocastor coypus | reverse complement strand
AAAAAAAAAAAAAAAAAAAAAAAAAAAGAATTCATTGGTTTTTTATAGGTTATTGTTGTTTTATGAAAATATTGAAGATTTATGGGGCCGGCGGGATGGCTCAGTGGTCTAAAGCACCAGCTTGAGGAAGCTTGGGCGGCTTCAGGGACCGCGGTTCGATCCCCGGCACCACATGCTGCGCCAGCCCTGCCCTTGGGGCAGGCTGAGCCGGCCATAAGAATGAGTGAATAAACAAACAAAAGGTTCTGAAACAAGAATAAAAAAAAATAAATAAAAATAAATAAATAAATAAAAATGTTTAAAAAAAAAAAGAAAAATATTGAAGATTTAAAAATATAGCTGCCAAGAGAATGAGACTTAGAGAGATAATTCAATGATTTATCATGATTCAATGTTTGGTGTAATATTGTTTAGAGTACAGAATCTATGACCATTAGCATTCAGGTTTTAGATAGAGAGAATTTTTAAAATCCATAAATATTTGCACAATCAAAATAAAAGGAAAAAAATCACTGAAAACTATCTTTGTAAGTTTTGTTTGCATGCACCCTGTGGAAAACTACTCAAAAGTTGATGACACATGATAAAATAGTAATAAGGTAGCAAGGCAAATAGCTGAGAAAAAGACTGAATTTTTCTTAGATATTGGCATCTGAGAAAGTTATAACAAGAATGTCTAAAAATGTAAGATCAATGTTAAGAAAGAAAACGATTACAAATAATAGCTAGGCTGGTAAGACTAATGGAAAGCCTCAGAAGAAATCAAGCATCCAGAAGGATAAAGACAAAGGAATAGATACTTATTTTGAGCCTAGAACTGAGGTATCTAAAAGCTCCTAAAGGGCCGAGTAAGGAAGTCAAGTGCATGCCTAAGGCAGAGGGCACCACCAAATACTGATTTAGAGTTGAGATGACAGGATGTCTTGGAGTTGCTTCAGCATATTGAATCTAGGTAGTTAGCACATTGGGGATAGTGAATAAGCTTGGCTATAAGATTGGCGAAGATGTGTGACGGCTGAACGATGGCTCATCATACATGCTCTTATCTACTTTTGTACGTTTAACACTTTGCATAATTAGAAATTAATACTAAAAAAATATTTGGTCACCTAATAAGCTAGGGCAAGTGGTAGCCATGAGGAAAGGAGAGGACCTTGCAGAGGAAGATATGAAATAAACTTGCTTGTTCTTTTCTCCACTCTAGGTTGAAGGTATGAAAGGTATTTTGAAATACATGATTTGTATTGGTTCAAGCTGAGAACTTGCTTTCAGATGGGCTCTGTAGGAGGCCAATATGGACTCTGTTCAATGTTAAAAGAAACCCACAGAAAGCTAAGTATGAATGAGTTCGTATTATGACAAACATGAACTCACATAGATGACTTAAAAATATATGAGGAAGTAAGTTATTACTAGAAAGTTAACAGAAACAGCAAAGATCAAAGGTGTGAAAATTATTAAATAGGTAAAATAATTGTGTAAGATATACTCATACACTATTAAAGTATAATAAAAATTAAGACTAGACTATAAAAATCATCCAAGCCCATTGGAGTTTACTAATTACTAACAAGAACTGAATGAAATTTCCAGACACTAAATACAATGGTTTCCAGACACTTAAGTTCATTATGTATGTGCTATATGATAGAATAGGAGAAAAAGTGAAGAGAAAATTATTAAACAAGAGCTTCAACTAAAAAGACTCTCATTATACAACTTAAAGATGAGCATCACAAAAATATGAGAAATTAATAAAAAGTTCTCCCATATGCTTCTTGAATGTTTCAAAGGATAGAGAAAATGTAGTGCCAGGACAATAATGTCTCAGATCTTCCAGAATTTTAAAATAACAAGTCCCATAAAATGCAGAAGGTTACATAAATCCCAAGCAGTACAAATAAAATAAGTTTTACTTTTAGACACATTTTATTGAAACTGTGGATTCAAATCTAGCCTCTATGGCAAAAAAAAAAAAAAAAAAGCACCAATTCATATGGGAATATCAATAATAGCACTTCACTGCAGAAAAATGAGAATTAAATTGCAGTATGAATGAATGTAGCCAATATAGGCTCTGATGTATTGTTTCACTTAAGTTTTTTAAAATCTGCATTATTTCTATTACTTACATGGCAGAAACTTCTCAAGAGAAACAATGAGGCCAGCAGACAGTGCAAATTATCTACAAATTTCTAAAAGAAAAGAATTATATACCCTCTAAAATTGTATCTTTCAAGAAAAAGACTAAATTATCTTCAGGAAGAAAATTGCTATACATCTGGTGTAACTATTTTCCCTGAGCAAGGTTGAATTAAAGACATTTTGGGACCACAAAGTTTGCTACCGTTATTTTTTAGCCATAATATGTCTACCCAAAGTCACATGTGATTGGATCAGGAGGGCCCTGTGCTTACCAGTGGGTTCACCCATGCATGTGTTCAGGGGTGAGTGTGTTGTTAGGGAGAGGGGTGTGGCCAGAGGTGGGTGATGAGGGGCATAACCTGGAAGATTTAATCTCACATTTTTCCTTCTTATTTCCATGAGTTTCCTTCACCATGTGCTTTGACGAACAGTATTTGTTCTTTAGAACCACCTGAATGGAGAAAGTCAGCCAAAAGTAAAGTCTCCTCTTATTTGTGGGTGCCAGTGTTTTGTCCCACTGGTGGGAAAGTGACTAATACGGATATTGGCACCAAGAATGAGATATTTGTTGTGACTGTGTCTGACTGTGTGGTTCAGAAGCTTTTACAACTGGTTTGTGTGAGTAGTTTGGGAAAATCTGGAGATGCCAGTCAGAGAGGAGTCTTAGAATGTTGTAAGCAGAGTGAGTAGAGATTGATGGGAGATTCTGGGTGGAACTTAAGAGACTAGAATGTTGATAGGAATGAAGACAGAAAAGGCCAGGCTTGGGAGATCTCAGTGGGGAACAAAGATTCTGTTAGGAGTTGGAGTAGAAGTCGTGTGCCTCAACTGCCCACAGAAAATTTGCTTTCATTTTTCCTATGTCCTGACACTTTGCAGGAGGTTGAGATAAAGGGTAATAGATCAATCCATCAGATAGAAGACATTTCAGTGCAGCCTGATGTTTTAGCTGGGAGTTTTAGCCAAGTTGACAGCGAGAATTAGGAGCAAGGAACAAATGTAAGAAGTTTGTAGTTTCATTAGAAAGGAAGTTTGAAACAACTTAGGGCCATGGAGAGGGCACTTGTTAAAAAATTACCATTAAAAGGCAGCCCAGAATTTTGGGTTAGGAAATAGGAAAGATAGTTTAAAGGCATCTCAAGCATCAAGACCCCATCCTTCCTCAGCTTATGGTGCCTCCAGGTATCCTACTCAAGAGGGACGGCCTAGGGAATTGTTACTTTTGGATTCATTTCTAAGTGTTCAGCCATGTAGGCACTTAACAGCTATAGCCATGGCTCAAGGGTGCCTGGCTACCACTGGTGTCAATCTCTGTCCTGCTGGCTTTTAGGTATATTGCTTTAAAGGGCTTTGGAGTCGTGGAGGTTTCCAATCAAATTTCAAAATAGGTTTTTGGAGGCCAAGCAATGTGCCCCCAGACCCCCTGTGGGTGATGCATGAAGCTGTGGGACTCAAGTCAAAGGTGCATTGGAGACCTGAGGAATTTGGAGATGCTGAGGACAGGGATATTATGCTGAGAAAAGCTACTGATAGTGAGCAGAACCAGCCTGAGAAAGGTCATGTGGGCGCCAACCAACACTGCGACGGGGCTGTGGGCACAAGCTCATTGGAATTTACATCTCGCTACAGCCTGCCATGGGCACTGGACGTGGAGCTACAAGACTTAATGTTTTCCCTGATTCGTTTCTTCTCCTTCGGCTTAGTTTACATCTGTCTCCCCTTCTTCCTCTTGGAATGGGAATATTTACTCTCAGCTATTGCCTCTTACAAGTATTCAGTTTTTCTTTTTGATTTTTTTTTTTTTTTTTTTTTTTTTTTGGTCTTTTTGAGACAAGGTCTTGATGTGCAGTTCAGGCCGGCCTTGAGCTCACTTTGGTAGCCCAGGATGGTCTCAAACTCACATTGATCCTTTTGTCTCAGCCTCCCAAGTGCTGGGATTACAGGCATGAGCCACCACGCCCGGCTCTTCTTTTTTATTTTAACAAGGGCTCACAGATGAAAGTTTTCCTTAGGTACCAGGGGAGAGTTTAGAGTTGGGCTTATCAGCAATGCTAGAATTTTGACAACTGTTAGAGTTGGACTAAATGTATTTTGGACAATGAGATGGACATGGCAGAATGTTATGGCTTAGCTCAAAATATGCCCCAGAAGTCTCAGTGCTCAGAGGATGACTGGATCACAAGGGCACTCTACTCAGCAGTGGATTTATGCATTGATATGTTCAGTGGCTGAATGTGCTTTAGGAGTCGGGGCCTGGCCGGAGGTGGGTCACTGGAGGTGTAACCTGGAAACATGTATTCTTGTCTCCAAATCCTTCCTTCTCTTTCTGCTTCCTTGTTTCCATTGGTTAAACAACTTTCCTTGACCATGTCCTTCCACTGTGCCATTTGTGCTATGGAGCCAGCTGAACATAGAATGAAAAAATGAACCAAAACAAACATTTCCTCCTTTAACTTGTGGGTGTCAGACATTTTCTCACAGTAAGAGGGAAGTGATTAAGACAGCCACCAAGATGTTACTAAAGAAAATTCTAGAAAAGAAACATCAATAATAAGATGCCTTAGAATAGGCTGGCAAAATAATAAATGGTAAACATGTCAGCAAGCCAAATAAATATTGACCATATAAAGTAACAATAAATATTTAATATTGATAGCTAACTAAAATAATAAGCAGTAATAACATTATTTGTGGGGTGCATGGATCATTACAATGAGTGTGTCATCAGGCCTCTGTATTGCAAGATAAGAGGGATAAAGCACTGAATGATAAGTGAAAATATTTACAAAAAATCTTTAACAGAGTAGGAATCAAAATAATAATTTTTACACTAATAGAAAAATGAAAATAGGGGCCCAGCGGGATGGCTCAGTGGTCTAAAGCCCCTGCTTGGGAAAGCTTGGGCAGCTTCAGGGACCGCGGTTCGATCCCCGGCACCACATGCTGGGCCAGCCCTGCCCCCGGGGCAGGCTGAGCCGGCCATAAAAATGAGTGAATAAACAAACAAAGGTTCTGAAACAAGAAAAATAAATAACTAAAATTAAAAAAAAATGAAAATAGACAAAGCACTGAATGTGATTCCAAAGTAAATCCTGAGGGGATTCCACTGACTTTGGGAGATATAAAAATTACATGTTTTGCTGTACAGGTCTTGCTTAAACTTGCCCTTAACCACCCAGCAGAAAAATTTAACCACAAGGCATAAAATAGAAAGCTAGATTAGAATGCTGAGCTGTACAAGGTTTAAATCAACAGCTTCCAGCATTGCCAGTTTTACCAATAACCCCCTGCAATTATTGAACATTGGATTATGTATACAGCTACTTTCTCTTAGCTCAATGAGAAACTATTTTTTCGTACCAATAATGATTAGAAAAAGTATAATGTCTGCACCCTGTGCTCTGTATAACTAATAGGACAACAATATGCATTGTATCAAATATTACAAATGTATTACTAACGTGTTTTGAAACTGTCACATTGTTATTTCTTATTAAAAGTAATGAAAAAAAAAAAAGAAAAATAAAACTGGTAATAGTCTAAATTATGGTAGGAATCCAGATAAAAAGATCAGAAAAAGGAAAGCAAGTCTAAATGATAAGATGAAAAAAAACAACACAGCCTAATTGTATCACAATTCATGACGAAGAGTGGATGATTTCTTTGTGGAGAGAGAAGGAATCTTAGCATTGTTTTAATTTTCATTTCTTGAATGACCATTTGTGTTGAGCATTTTTTCATATTTTCCTATGATTTGTGTCTTTTTCCCTTAAGAAGTGTGTGTTCATCTCAGGTACCAATTTTTGGATTGATTAGGTCTCTAAATTTGTAGAGTCTAAGGTTTTCATTGGTTTATATGTTCTAGACAGTAGTCCTCTGTCTGAAGGACAACTGGCCAACATTTTTCCCACTCTGTGGGTTGTCTTTTCACTCTATTGCTAATTTCTTTTGCCGTATGAAAGCTTTTTATAGGATGAAATCCCAGTTGCTGATTCTTTGTAGTATTTCCCATGTGGTTTGGGTTTTGTTTATAAAATCTTTGCCTATACCCATGTCAGCAAGAGTTCTACCTATTTTGTCTCTCATCATATTTTGTGCTTCTATTTTAATATTTAGAACCTTCTCCATAGTTGGCGGAAGCACACTGCTGCAACCACTGTAGAAATCAGTGTGAAGATTCTTCAGAAAACTGGGATGAGGGGCCTGGGGAGATAGCTCCGTGGCACAAGTGCCTGCCTGGCAAGTGCAAGGTTGCGAGTTCAAACCCCGGTCCTGCCAAAGAAACAAAACAAACAAAAAACTGGGATTAGAGATCCCATTTTAATTAACTGTTCTTGGAAGAAAGAGTTAAAAAGCTAGAGAGGTCCAGCTGCCTTCACATCACGAGTTCAAGTTTAGTAGCTGTTATGGTTTATATCTATATGTGCCCTTCCTAAAGCTTGTTGTGATCACAGGGCTTTTTTTTGTTTTGTTTTGTTTATTTGGTTTAAGTGACCAAATCTCGAACATGTGATTAGCTCATAGTGCAGTGCTGGGATTAAGAGTAGGTGATTGCTGGATTAGTTCACTGATTGGATTGATACTCCCTTAATCTCAGTAGACTAATACAATATAGACTGAAAGAGTCCCATGTCACTCTCTCGTTGCTTTTGCTGTTTTCCACTGCCATCAACAGTTGTCCCTCTGTCATGTGCCACCCTGCCTTGGAGCCAGCTGGTTATAGACTGAAAGCTTTATACACTGTGAGCTAAGTAAACCTTTCCTCCTTTAACTTAGGCTGTTGGGTGTTTTGTCTCAGCAATAAGAAAAGTAACTAAAATGGTAGCCTTCTGGCATGGACCATGGAGCATCCTCTATCTGCTAGTTCTTTCTCTAAGCACCACCTCTAGAGATGCCCTCTAACACCTGCAACCCAAGCCTGGGCTGTTTAGGCCCTGTCATTATGCAGTCTTGGGAGTCCTCAGATGGCCGAAGCCTGGTGTTTTGAGGGATGGCTGGCAGCTTTGCCCCCGCTGGTGCTGGCAGCCTCTATGGCTGCAGATTGCAGTGCAATGCAAAGGGAGCCATTTGACAGTGTTTGCACCTTATCATTTCCAAAGACTCTGCTCTTGAGACAATCGGCACTCTCAGCTGTCTGTCAGGTTCCTGCACTATTAATCTTAAACATCTGAGTGCTGGGGCTAAGGCTACTGAAGGAAACTGACCTTGAGAAATGTTATTTTTGGAGCCCAATTCCTTCCACGCCTGTCTCTTTCTACTACTCTTTCTTACCCTGTCAGTTTGGGGATATAATTGGCCCCCTGCCCATGCAAGTGGTTCCTAAAGTAATTTACAATTCTGGACAGAAGCTATTAAGAAGTCTCTGTTTGAAGGAAATCACTGCTGCATGGTGAAACAGTCCTTATTCCAGGGTGCCTTCTCCCTGGCCTGGCTTGAGGACAGAGACAGTCTCACTTGGGGATGGTCCACCTTGCCTTTCACCTGTATTTTGTCTGGTGTGGGGCACTGAGTGGCTGCTGCATTCACAAATAGACCAAAGCAACTGCTGAACTAGTACTTCAACAAAGAGGTGGGATATTAGTTTTTCATTATAAGCTTCATATAAAATATATTCTGGGGCTAGAGTTTAGCGACATAGTGCTAACCTAGCTTGTATGAGACATGAGGTTTAATCCCTAGCACTGCAAAATAAAATAAAATATACACTATCCTCCTACCTTGACAGATATATCCTGATAATAATAAAAAGAAAGCCTTTCCACAAAAGCAGTGGTTATGTCTAGCTCCAGGATGGTGAAGTATTAGTCAGTTTATTACATTTAATTATTATTGCACATGTTTGGCCATTTCTCTTGTGGGCTAAAGATGACTGGATGAATGATAAGAATTAACATACAGATTTTTAATTTTTTTTTATCTAATTACTTTTTCTTGCTGTTATTTTAGCAAAATCATTAATTCTGTTGCCATCATCAAGATGTTCGCATAATTTCTTTGGAACTGATAAACTATCAACTGAAGGGCTTAAAAGTTGTGGTCATATTCAGGCTTACAAAATATAAGTATAGGAATAAAATAGAAAATGTTACTTCGCATGTTTTCAAAAGTCATCTTTTAAGATATCCAAAACTTTAAAGGTAAAATAATAATTATAATTAATATGTTAAATTTTTTGTCAAGTTAAAGTTTTAAATATTAATTTTTAAGCATAAGACTGGTTCGCAACATGAAATTCTATGCCCACCTAGGAGCTAACGTAAAGAATTTGTACTCTGCTATATATGGATTACATACATGCAAATTTGCGAGCATCATGTTGCAAGATGTTCTTACGCCCTAATTTGCAAGTCTTCCGAATAGTGTGGTAACTGAATAGCCGGAGAGAGGAGAACTAGAAAAGGAAAAGAACCAGGATAAACGACTTGTAGCATTGTGGAAAAATGACACTTTGTTCTAAAGAATCCCTTACGTCTCTATAGGATGTTTTTCCCAAGCCCACACTCTGTCTCACATCGTCCGAGCATTCCAGAGCGTTGTCATCATAACCCATGATCCTTCTCAGCTTGTGAGTCAGGTTACCTTTTCTTTCAAGGAATTCTCTTTATTCTGTAGGAGGCACACACAGGGCTACACATTTCCCCCGCCCTGGAAACACGCAGTCCTGTGCTGACCATTATGGATTTCACGGTGGCACGTCTGAGCGCCAGGTCATGACCAACGGAAGCAGTTTGCTCTGTAGTAAATCTGTCTGTGCATGGTTGTGGAGTCCTCCAAAATACTTCCTGCCTTGGTCTGTGAAACTGTATGTACCACCCATAATGATGTTCTCCGAGGGATCTATGGCCAACATCTGGAGCATTTCGTTTAGTTGTTTTCCATACCAGCTGTTGATGTCAGACTCTGCATTACATAATCCAGTCTTGGACCTTGCTCTGTTGACAAAGTTACCAATGAAAAGAGATGTCCTCTGGTTTCCCACTGAGTATAGGAATTTCTGTTAGAGGGGCATCTATCTTTGCAGAACTATCTATATTCTTTAAATATTTCAAAGTCACGCAATGCCCAGTCTTAGAGGTTCCCACCACTAGCTTTGGAGGATCACACTCCCATGCTGAGGAAGGCACAGATTCAACGTGAGTCAGCAGTTAAGGCACTTGAGCAAATATAAATTCACAAATACATCCACGTATTTGTTGCATGCCTACAAACTCATTCAGTCATTCTAAGCTTCACGACAGCCCTGTGAGGTAGGTCCAGTTATTTCCAGTCTCTTCATTGAAGAGATGAAGAAACTGAGGCACACATGTTGGTATTTTGCCTACAAATACTCAGCTAGTATGTCACAGTGTGGGTTTTGAAATCTGGCAAGCTAGGTCCATAACCATGCCCTCAGCTGCTGAGCATGTTAGCTGGCCTGTGGTCCCTGCTTAGAAAGGGATCGCAAAACTATTTAAACCTAGGCCTGTTTGCTTGCAGCCTTATTATCAGGTCCGTGTGTATAATGCTCCACGGGGTGAAGTGCTTTTGGAAAAGCACGTGATGCTATGGGCTCTTTCTCCCTTCAAAGATGAACAAGTTACTGCTTTTGTGTGAGCCAGGGAAGAAGCCAAAAGCTACAACGTCTTATGCTCAGGGTGGCTGTACACAGCTCACGCTCAGTGAATCAGGGTGCTCCACCACATTTAGCTCCAAGCAGCTTTTGAAGTCTTCAAAATATTGAGCAAAATAAATGCTAGTTGAGAACATTTGCCACCAAATTACTTGCAATGTCAGATCATCACTTGTCCCCTCCAGGCACAATATTACAAACGATTCAGAGTGACCAGTGTTGAGTCATTATGTCCCAGGCTGTTTCTGCAGCTCTGTCTTACCATCTCTCCATTCCAGACTATGTTTTTTTTTTTTTGTTGTTGTTGTTGTTCTTGTTTTTTTGTTTTTGTTTTTGTTTTTGAGACATGATCTTGCTATGCAGTTCAGGTTGGCCTTGAACTCACTTTTGTAGTCAAGGCTAGTCTCGAACTCACACCAACCCTCCTGCCTCAGGTTCCCAAGTGCTGGTATTACAGGTGTGAACCACCATGCCCAGCTAATACTGCCTTTTTGAGAGGCTGGGGAAACTTACGGGAGGCATGAAGAGCTCAGTACCTCATCTGCAGGCCCTTGCTAACTGTCTCACTCCATGCTCTGGCTATTTAGCAGTGGTGTTATTTATCTTTTACTCCAGCGCCATTCCCCTCAGGTGGGAAATTGAAGGGCATGCCTCAGTCACAAAGAAATTCATTATCTTGATAGAACTACTTTAAAAATAACATTAATGCAAATCAAAGATGAACATCATATCAAAATTTTAAGAAGATTAAATAGCAGTGTGACACAATATTACATTAGAGCTCAAGGGCAAAGAATAAACAAGCCAGCAACACCCATCCTGTCTTTGCCAAAATTTTCAATATGCTTTATATATGCTTTGTGTTTTTATTTCTTAAGAAATATGGCATTAAAATATTATTTAGAGGGCTGGTGAGACAGCTCAGCAGACTAAAGCTCTTCCTTAGCCAGGCGCAGGCATCAAGGTTCGATTCCCAGCTTGACATGCTATGCCAGCCCCACCCCTGGGGTGCACTGAGATGATGACTGAAACTGGGCATGGTGGTGCATGCCTGCGAAATCAGCAGTTGGGAGGCTGAAAGTAGAAGGATCACTCTGAGTTTATCTGTATAGTGAGACCCTGTAGACCCTCTACTAATATATATCATATATATAGTTATATATATATATATATATATATATATATATATATATATATATGATATATATAATTTAGGTCATAATTGAGTTTATTGCCACACTCCCTTAAACATGCTACCCTAAGATGACAGAAGTGGCCTCCCTATAATGCCAGCCACATGATTTGGAGACGTTATACTTGGGAGCCTCATGACCACCCTTGCAAGTGGGTGGGGGAAAGTGAATTATTATCTACATTTGATGGTAAAGAACCTAAGTCCCATAACGAACAGCATGGGCTTCTCCAGACTTTTGGTGCCTGTTAAAGAAGGGATTATAATGGGGACTGCTGACTGGATGTGACAATCTTTTTCACGTCAACAGAGATTTTCAGTCTTGGTGGATCAAAAGGTTGTGTAGGAGAACAGCTAACTAAGATCCAGATTCCTGGACAGCTCCTGAAATTCTGATTCAGAACCTGTGCAGTGAAGAAAAGATCTGGATTATTGAAATAGCTATACAAATTCATTTTGTCCTCAATGGGCCACCAAACATCAGCCAATCCATGAGCCTCCAGGCAGGTCTCCCTCAGCTGTAACAAGAGAGACTCTAGCACCAAAGCTTAAAATTCTTACCACTGAAGCCGGGCGTGGTGGCTCACGCCTGTAATCCCAGCACTCGGGAGGCTGAGGCAGGAGGATTGGTGCGAGTTCGAGACCAGCCTGGGCTACAAAAGTGAGCTCAAGGCCAGCCTCAACTGCATAGCGAGACCCTGTCTCAAAAAGACAAAAAAAAAAAAAAAAAAAAAAATTCTTACCACTGAAATTTCCTCCTGAAAATTTCCTGTATTTCCTCACTAACACAAGTTAGAATATGCCTTTATTTCATCAGGGTAACCCAAGGCATCAACACATACCATCAGGCTATCATCATCGAGGGAATGCAGTCCTTCACAAAATTCATGTTGTTTCAGACAGGAGAAAAGAAGGAAATCTGAAGAATGAGGTTCCAGTCCACACGATGGGGCAGTGTGATCAAGCCCACATCTTCCTAAAGGCATTAGGAGCTTGGGATGACCAACACAGACGGAGCGGAAATGGGACTCACAGGGCCAACTGCCATACTAGTCGGAACAGGACCATTTTCTAAATCCAAATCAAGCGAGAGAAAGCACTATGGGAAACATGAGAAGGCTAAGCGTTAGTACTTCTGAAAATGGTTCCTAAAGGCACAAACGCAGTACCAGGGCTGGCAAGGCCTTGAGAAGGCTCAGCTGAGTGTGGGGTGAAAGAAAAGCAACTTGAGAAATAATTTTTCAGTGTTGTTGCCAGAGAAAGGTTTCTGATGGAGATCAGAAGCTTGAAAATCAAGCAAACAAATAAAAATATTAAACTATTCACCTAAAATAAAAAAAGCTGATGTTTTCCTTTTTATTTGGTGCTAGTCATGTGACTTCCCCAAAGCTCTGGAAACAGCGTTCCCAGTTGCCTCTGTCGTTAGTGGTTTCTGATAGTCTCCCATAGCTTGATCGTGGCAGAGAGTGGAATTTCACACTAAAATGAAATTTATTGGCCCCTTTTGTTCTTTGGGCCGTGGGTGCAGGATGTGGCAAAAAGAGCTAGCTATCTAATAATTGAAGTTAAAAGACGTTGTCCGCAGTGAAGTTTTTGAACTGAGTGTTCAGCTTGCCCCGGTTCTCTGCCTCTGGGTATGTGGCTCCAGATGCACTCTTTGTGGGGCGCCTGTAGGGCCGTGCGCCCTAGTAGCAGGACAACTGTGACAACAGTTGGTCTTTTGAACTGTCTCTTGGAGGACGGGTGCTGTGAGACACACGGGTCCTTGGGCTGAGTTTAGTTGTAGGTTTCCAGAGGCTCAGTCCCAGGACCATCCAGGAAAAAACAATACCCTTACTTCCTAGAAGATTGTTGCCTCTTGCTCTTCTCGGTGCTTGCTTGCTGAGTCTGTGCTTGCTGTGTAAATCCTCAAGCAAGTAAAGCAGCAAACATTTATTCCCATCTGCAGAGTCTGTGTGGGGCTTGAGAACTGTCATTGCCAGGACGCTTCCAGTGACTGCTGATGGAAACTTTGAAAAGCACCAACGATTCTCAAACATGAGGCCCACCTGCAGAGCTTTCATACAACTGCTGCTGCATGAGTTCACTGCAGACCAAGGGAATCAGGCAGTGTGAGGAGGAGACCTGTGGTGGTTTTCGTAGGGCCGTTATAGCTAAGTATTACAAACTAGGCGGCTTAGAACAATACAAGTGCATTCTCGCACAGTCCTGCAGTTTAGAAATCTTACATTGGCTGGCTCTTGATCTCTCAAATGCTCTGGGAAAGGAGCCATTTCTAGCTTCTAATTGTGGACAGCCTCTTTGGTTTCTAGATACCTCACCCCCTCCTCTGCCTTGACCTACATAGGGTCTGTTCGTAACTATGTAACTGTGTGTGTCTTCTCTTACGAAGGCACAGAGATTAAATTTAATCTCGCCTATCTCTAGTGTGACATATTCTTAATTTACAGCTCAATAACATCTTCAAGGACTCCATGTTATAGTCCCATGCTGAGGTTTCAAGCAGACTTGTGTTTTTCAGGGTTGGAGCCAGATACTCCTCACGCACAGCCCAGGTCCCTCAGGGCAAGATCCCTGTTTGACTCACCGTCTGGGAAGACCATGTCACAGAATACCATGGGGGAATGATTGTACAATGGGGGAGCTCCTGTCCTCTTCAGTCAGCCATCTCAGCTTGACAGATAAAACATACTGCCAACTTATCTTAAAAGCTCATTATAACCAACTGCAGAGTCCAAGGACTTTAAAGTGTTTATCTGTATGACTAATTTAGCTCCAAATTCAAGGTCCTTTGCTCAAGACGGTGAGGGTATTTCTTTGTATAAAAGACCTCTCTCCTGTTTCTTTGGGCATTTTATAGGGAACATACCTATAAAGAGCTCAGATTACACACTTCTCAAAGCTTTTAACGATAAGAAACAATGTTTTTGAACTTACCATTATGAGCTAGAAATAATATTTTCACATGAAACAAAAATGCGAAATTACTAAACTGCTCCCCTAGGGATTTTGAATGTTGTACAATGTAAATGATTGTTTTCCTCCAATGAGGCCCACAGGGGCGTCTCAGTAAAATGCCTGTGAAGCAGAGCAGGATACGGAATGCCTGCTGGCTGAACTTGAGGGTAGAAGAGGCCGTGATCTATCCAGTTGAGGAAAGGGGGCTCTGAGGAGGAGCCTCCAGAGCCAGGCAGGATGTGGTTCCATCTAGGAAGATGTGACGAGGATTTTAAGTCACTTGGAAACCCGAGTAAGTCAGGTTTGTTTTTGCAGAGGTGGCAACTGCCATTGAGATGAGAATTGTGTAAGTGGTTTTGTGCTGGAGCTGTTATGCTAGTAGCGGGTATTTGGGCTGGGGTCAATTCTATGCTTGGAAGATGCCCTGTGGCCCCATGCTGTAGCAGGGAGTGTAGCATGGGCCATGACCTCCAAGGAGATTTAGGAATCCTGAGTTCCGCTCTCTGAGATTCCCTTGCGTTTTATTGATGTGGGATACAGGTGCCACGGCTAATAAGTGATTTCACATCACCCACTCCATGGCGCTGCACCCACTTAAGACTGATCATTTTGAAATTTAAAAAAAGCTAAGAGATTTGGCCATTCATTTAGATTTGTGCAAGTATTTTTTCAGAAGCATATTTACAGTCTTGATATCCAATAGAACAGAAAGCTTCTACTCACTATCAGGAGCGTGACAAGGAGAAGTTAAGAAAATAGGTAAGTGCTTCTAAACTACCTATGATGCTTTTAAAAAATCTTAATCACATGCACAATGCTTATTCCAATTTTCCTACTTAATCAGTAATAGTAAAGACTTTATTACATGATGCTTCATCCACAAAAATCTGACCGGAGAAATGCTACCCATTTCTGAGAAGATATTCCCAACTTTCAGCTAATGTAAAAGTTTTGTTTTAGTTCTCATATCTTAATAGTGCATTTTCCCTCAGGGAAGGATCACACGCAAGCCTATGCACGTGACCAAAGTTTCTGACACTTTGGGTGAAAGGTCCCGGTGACAGAGGCAGTTGGAATTCAGGTATGTCCATCGGCCTCCTGATTACTGATATACTTTCCTCTTTCCCAGTCTGCTTCAGGAAGAAAGTGTGCTTCCTGTTGGACGTTGGCATTTCTGTTCACCTTGCAGTTCCCTGTCCCCCTGTCATTCCTTTCTTATATTCTTTTGGTATGAAATATACATTTGAATATATCTGCAGTCCAACTCCATTGAAGGAAAAAGCTCAACTCAGAAAATGATATTTTTTAACTAAAAAGGAAACTAATAGTTATGGTGAGCCTTTGAAATGCAAAGAAGCTCAATGTACTTTATTTCTTTTAATTTGTTATTTCCCATCTGTAGCTGAGGGAAAGATGGCACGGAACTAATATTTCAGTTTGGGCACTGAACTTTCACTTGTTTTTAGACCAAGAAATATTTCTTGGTTTGCTCTCAGCAGTCATAAATTCTTTCTATATAGTGTTCACTTTTTTGTGCCAATACACGAATATAAAATTTATCACTTTAGACAGCCTGCTGTGGCATTAACTACATTCACACTATTGTCCATGTCCAGAACGTTTTCATCATTCCAAACCCAAGCTCTGTACCCATGAAGCAGCTCCCTGCACTCCTTCGTATCTGGCAGCAGCCACCACTCCATGGCCTAGCTCTGATCACGTGACCATCATCCGTTTCATGGACCACAGTACACTCACAGTTCATCTCCAGTGTGCCATCTGGCGGGGGATCATTCATTTCTGAGAGGGAATAATGCTCCCAGATACGTGTGCATGCCACATTGTTATCCATTCATTTATTGGTGGACATTTGAGTTTTGCTACTCTCCTGCTGTTATGAATAAATCTTTGAACACTGATGCATCAGTATCAGTTTAAGCCTCTGTTTTTAGTTCTTTCTGGTGCATAGCCATAATCTGGAATGGTAGGTTGTTTGGATGCTTTTACATTCATTTTCAAATACTTTTTTTTTTTTTTTTACAATTTTAACAAAATACATTTCCTGCTGAAGTTCTCAGCTTTTTCCTCTCTGGATGATGTCCCAGTTTCTCTAGCTTTCAAGCTGGACACCTTCCTGTCACCTTGGATTCTTCACCACTGGTTTTCTTTTCATTTTGGTGTGACACAAACCAGGGGTTCTCATATTGGATCCCTTTCATTAACCCTGTCATGACCTCCACCTGCGTGGCATCACTGTTGCCTATTCCAAAAGCTGTCAGATACAGCTTATACTTCCAGACTGTTTTCTTGCTTACATCCCCAAATCCCCATCAGAGTACTTTACCTAAAACTTCAATTTCATTAAGTCACTTCTCTCTCTTTTTTTTTTTTTTTGGTATTTTAGGGAAGGGTCTACAAGGTATTCAGTGTCTCACTACTAGATCAGACTCGTGATCCACCTGTTTATAGTCTCCCAAGAGCTGATATTACAGGTGTGTGCCACCATACCCAGTCTTATTTGCTGTCTCAGGGAGCCTCAGGGGTGGGGCTGTCATGGCGGGACTGGGAATTGAACCCTGGTCCCTGCTTGCTTGCCGGCACTTTAATCAGCTGAGCTACTTGGCCAGCCCCATCATCAGGTCACTTCTTGCTGAAGAACGCACAGTAGCATTACGTTAGGATGGTTGGCTGGGATGAAAGTTAGTAAATTATTTGAATCCTTGCCTATGCAACATGATTTTACACTCCCTCCTTGTCTTCTTCTCTTCTCCAATGACACAGTTGAGTCCTAGTCTAATAAGACACTTTTACCCGGGTCTATGCAACTGTTTTCCACTCACCTAGGTCTTTTCACAAACCATTTTCTATTGCTCTTCAAAATACACATGATCCCTATTTCTTTCCTATGTTTTGCTTCCTTCCAGGCCCTGCTACGCTTCCTGAGTGCAAGATGTTTGTCTGTAATTCTCGAGCCTCCATTATTTTAGGCAGTTACCTGCTTTCTGCATCAGGAAATAAGACAACATAGCAGGAGTGCATAAATTGCAAAACGTGGTGACAGATTTTTATCAGATTCCTCAGGACAAAGCTGCTTTACAACAAGAGAGAAATCTCTCGTAGCAGTTGTCAAATACCAGAATTGCAAAAGTACAGTTCTTTAAATAGTTCCTTATGCATGTTTTACACGATGGTGTGCAAACTCGAGCCAGTGAGTTTTCAAGACGAAATGCTATCCAGGTGAGTCTGTTTCCCATTTCAAGTAATTCTCAACTATGCGAAGTACTCAGCAAATGTCTCTGGGCTTCTCTTAACGTCCAGAGGTTGCCGAAATCCTGAAAACACATGAGCCTAGGAAGTATGTAATGTCCTTAGTGCTAGTAATTTTGGGAGCCATTTCAAAATAACTTCTATAATGCACTTAAATCCAGTTAAGAAAAAGAAAAAATTTTCCATCAGTAGGGTTTAGGAAAAATAGATTCACACCCCATAATAGTCTCATAAATGAATAATTTGACACTAAGTTGGGGGTGCCAATCGTTCTTTTGGACACAGGTGTGACATCCAGAAAGTTAACTCTGTAATCTGATACTCCTTCTTTCTTTAGGAAGTGGACGTTAAACCGCAACACTGACCAATACATGGGTAGGAGCAGAATGTCAAAAAAGATTAGAACAGACAAAAGCTAAAGAAACTGCAGAAGAGCTGGTCATGAAGAGATAGTTGGGGACACACACACACACACACACACACACACACACACAGGGAGGGAAGAAGAGAAAGAGAGGGGAGGATTTATTGGAAGAACTCACGATACTAATTTCAGACCACAGGAATATTGTGAAATTCTACAAATAAGTACATCAGTTAAAGTCAGCCAGTATTTTTTTCTTATGAATAATGAATAAATAAAATCATACAATCAAACCAGCTCATTTCCATCTCCTATTTATAGACGTTTGTTAGACGAGTTTTTCACATATAAATGCCAAATTCGGAGCCCGCATCAATGAGCGGCGCCTTTTCATGTCTTACTGCTTCCCTGTCACCGCACTCGGTCGAGTTGCGTGGACGCTCAGGGCCTTTACATTAAATGGCTACTTTTCTAATTCTTTCTCACGCAGTCTGCAAGACAGGCGTATATTTGAAAAGCATTTGCAGACCCCTGACACTAATGCATTGTTGTATCCACTGGGACAGTCATCAAAGTTAAAATTTTTAAAAATATCCACCATGGTACTAATATTTCATTAACACAGTTGCAGCACTAGCAAGTCCCAAAGACATTATTGTTGTGGCTTGGCTGAGGGACAGCTTCTCAGGAAGTGCTCAGTAGTGGCTGTGACCCAGCGCTCGTTTCACGGCTGTTTTCCAGTTGCCGTGATCCTCCTTCCCCTTTCCCAAACAAAAGTGCTTCTGAAAATTTCTGTTTAACATCTTTCACTTTGAATAAAGAAAACACAAAACATGCCCCCGTGCAGCTGGTATTGGTGAAATTACTGCTCTGGGGGGAGCAGCTGATGAAGGGCTTCGTTTGAGTGGCACCAGGCAGAAGGTTTCCTTCTCTACGAGAGCCCACACTCAGACTGCAACCTGAGCTGTGTCCCTCATGGCCTGCTCCACCTACACACACACACACACACACACACACACACACACACACACACACTCCTAAATGAACACAGATGGCTGGCACCCTGGGTAGGCAGCTAGGCAGACAGTCACAGGCCGTTCTGGTGGCTGTCATTTTAGTCTACAAACACATTGCCTTCCAGATCTGAGTGCTGTTCCTTAATCTAAGATCACTCCCATTGGGGCATTTCACCAAGTCCTGTTGGGAAAGATAGCAGAAGCATCAAAAGGATACTCAGAACTTGATTCAATTCAAATCACATGATCTTTGAACTCCTTGGTTGTTTAGTATTTATTCCAAGCCATATTATAATAAAAATTACAGTGGCTCCTAATGCACAATATTATTTTTCCTTTTGAGCTGCAGACTATCACCTGATCTATTTGTTTCCCTGTGTGAAATAAATTAATTTTTCAAGTGTAATATAAGAGAGAATACGTCAAACTTCATAAATGCTGAAAAACAATCTAAATCTTTAGAGTCCTTTCCCAATTGGATGGAAGATATGTTTTTCTCTATTTATTTCTGTATAAAATATGCAAACAATTACCTGGATTTGGAGGGCATAATTATGAAGAGGTTGATATCTAAAAGGTTGTTATTGATTTATAGAGTTCTCCAGTTTAATAGAAGACAGACTTAAGAATAAGGAAAACTCTGCTTTCTTTTTTTTATTTTATTTTATTTTATTTTTTTTTTTAAACTCTGCTTTCTTCAGGGACAATAAACGTCTCAAAGGAGAACTGTAAGATTTAAGAGTAATTTTTAAGAAATATATATTCTAAAGTTTGTAGATCTAGGAAATGGTTTTCAACTGACCAACTTCTGCATAATCAAAATTTTGTAAAACCATCTCACGAATTGTAGTACATTTTATAGGCCCCAAAATGCAGTGATTAAACTTGAAGGGTAATCTTTATGATTGAATTCCTCAATTTCCTATCATGGATGTATAATCCTCAGTCAGCTGATTAAATGCTGTATTAACAAGTACAAAATATTTGCTTAAGCAAGAAATTTAGCATCATTTGTATTCTATCATTTATGCTTGTTTTTTCTCTCATACACACGTGCTCTCACATAGATGCACACAAACACATTAAAAACTCCCTTTATGTTGAAGAAGTTATTAATACTTAATATCAGCATGAAAAATGTATAATGAAAATTATACCATATTTAGATAGGAGCTCACCCTTTAGCTTTATAGATACATTAAATTATTGCAAGATATTCATATGAGGAAAATCTAACTTTTTTAAAAAGAATGGATTTAGTACAGGGTCTGCAGGGTCTCACTGCACACATCGGACTTGTACTGATCTTCCTGTTTTCAGCCTCACACTGGGATTACACCACACCCAGTATCCATCACTCAGAGCACCCCAGGGGTGGAGTTGTCACAACGCCCCTGGGCTAGAACTCCCGGCCCCTGACTCTGCCTAAGCAGGCGCTTTAATCTGCTGAGCTATCTGGCTGACTCCTAGAAATCTAACTTTGAACATTTGGAGTACGTGATATCAATATCAGAGTTGAGAAAATCATTTCTTTATTTGAGGGAAAGTTTTCCCTTATTAAGACAAGTCACTCACAAAAGCCATAATCATACCTAGCACAGGATTTTAAATTGTACAAATGCTTCCTAGCTTGTGGCTTGCACAGAAAAACTGGCCAAGTGCCAAGAATCCAAAAGCCACATGTTTGAAGAATTTTTTTCTTTTAAACACAAGTAGCACAGTAAATGCCTAGGTCTGGTGCATACATTTAATCAAATTCTGAAACCATCTCCATAAATCTGTACTGTTGGTAATGTACCACCTTTTTAGCTCCTTTTAAAGAAATGATAACCAAACACCTCAGCTCTGTCAAACACAGCATAACTGGACTAGATTTACCCTCCCGCCGTCATCAACTAGATAAGTGCGCAAGACATGTGAAATAGCAACTTTTGGCCATTACCCAGCATGGGACAACTGTCCCTGCAGAAGGCGAACAAACAATTCCTATGATCATATCAATAACGACTAGCATGGAGTAGCCATGCAGTCCTGGTCCTGGAGCTAAGTTAAGGAAGCAAGACTGTAGTTTAGAGAGGCCAAGGCACGTTGACTTTGCAGGGCAGAGTGTTGGAGAGGGAGTGCTACAGGAAAGGAGGAAGAAGAAATGAGAAGGGAGGGAAGGGTAGGGGAAAAAGGGAAGAAGTAGAAAAGCGATGGGAGAAGAGCAGAAGGAGAATAGAGCTGTGCTTTTCACAAATGCTGGAAAACAGTCTAACTCTTTATGCCTTCTTCTTAGTCAAATAGAGAATGTATATCCTCCATTTCTTTTTGTACCAAGTGTGAAAACAGTTGCTCGGATTTAGAGGATATCATTATCAAGAGGTTCACATAAAAATGTTAGATGTCAAAGGAGTCGGCCCTTCTAGTTTCTGGCTTGAAGCTGAAGTACACACATGGGCGTGTCCACCACCTGCCGTGGAGGGAAGAGCCAAGAAAAGAACAAGAGAGACTGGCAGAGCTGGAGGGGTTCAGGCCCACCAGGCACTGTGGGAAGAACTCATAACACTGAGAAACATGGAAAATATCACTAGAATCCTCATAGATATATGCATGTATTTTTAAATTATTTTTAATAAGAAATTACAATGTGATAGTTTCAAAACATGTTAGTAAAACATTCACAATAATTGATACAATGCATATTGTTGTCCTTGTTGTAGTTATACAGGGCACAGGGTGTAGACATGATAAATTTTCTAATGGTTTATTGGTACAATAGATTTCTTCTCTTTGATCTAAGAAAAGGTGGTTGTATGCATAGTCAAATGTTCCACAATTGCAGTGTGCTACTGGCAAAACTGGCAATGTTGGAAGCTGTTGATTTGAGCCTTTTACAGCTCAGCCTACTAAACTACCCTTAAGTTTTATGCAACATGTTTAAGCTTTTCTGCTGGGTGGTCAAGGGCAAGTTAAAGCAAGACCTGTATAACAAAATATGTAGTATATGTACCTCTCAAGGTCAATCAAATCCCCTTAGAATTTACTTTGGAACCACGTACAGGGCTTTGTAGAACTGCTGTCAGTGTCAGCCATCTGGATGAGTTACAGCCATTGTTTGACCGGTTTGTTCTCTGAAAGCCCCAGAGACCTCATAGATCCATTGCATCAGCAATGGCCTACATTAGCCCAAAGTCTTCCTGAACCTACCTTAGCAAAGTTTAAAAGCAAGTTTTGAAATCACTCCATCTATTCCAGGTAACTTAATAGCTTGCCGGACCAAAACCTAGTACAAAACAAAGAACGCAGGATCTGGAAATCAATGACCGAATTTATAATGTTATAGAAATTTACTAGCCGTACCATTGGATTTTCTGCTGCTATCACACAATACTCGAAGTTAGCTAATGCACAGAGAAAAGAGTTATATTTAGCTCAGTTTTGAAGGCTTCAAGTCTGTGATTGGGCAGCCCCAGTGGTCTGTCCTCTCTGTGAGGGTGTTCTTGCCTACATCCCAGCACGGCACATGGCATCCTTTGATACTTTCTCACTCCTTGAAATTAAGACAGAAAGATGACTTGGGGGACTGTGTGGGGTTGCAGGATAGGTCCATAGTAAAGTTGGAGCAGAGATTCTCTCAAGTAGATTTTTGCCCTGACACTTCACCCTACATACAACCTATGTCCCCCTCGCATGACAGTAGATTCCTGGCACTAAGAAGGGAACTCCTGATACCACAAAACCTTGCAAGTTTCACCTCAGTGGGCCCTTATTCATTGTGCAGTGCAGTGGAAGATGGAGTGTCACAGCTTCAGATGCTATCCCAGCTGTCTAAGACAGGTACCAAACATACAAAACCATTGTGCCTATTTTTTTATTGTAAAGAGAGAAATCAGTGATACAAAATTTCAAAGCAAGATGGTAAGACAATAAAAAGGGTTAATACCTTGTACATTGTTATGTTCAATGTAGGTGCTCAAATGGCAAAATACAGGCATTAAAAATGGATCAAACAATATAAGCACAAACTTATTTTCAATAAAATATTTTCTTCCTTCTGTTCCTATTCCCCAATCCCAGAATCACTTTCCCGTTGAATAGTTTCTTCCCATTTCACGATATGCGTGGTATATTTTGCAACTTTTTACTTTTTCAGCTTCTTACGCTTGGGAGACAACATGATGTTTACATATGTACATATGATTTATGAGTATGATTTCAAGTTACAACTATTTATCTAGACAAGACTTGAGTTTATCCTTCTTTAGAGCTGAATGCTACTCCACTATATAAATATACCATGTCTTTTTATCCACTCCCTCATGGATGGGCATGGAAATGTTTCCAAGTTTTAGCTATGACAAATTGCTCTGCTATAAACATGGATGTACAGATAGATCTATGTCTATCAATATGAAATAAACTGAAGTCAAAGTGGATCAAAGATCCACACGTTAAAGCAGAAACAATTACAAGAGAAACTAGACAGAAGCATTGAAAACATAAGCACAGGCGGACAGTTCACAAACAAAATTCAGATTGCACAAGGAATACTTTACAAATCCAAAAACTGGGATCTCATTGAAAAACCTTTTGCACATCAAAAGAAATCATTCACCGAGTGAAAACACAACCCATAGAATGGGGATAACTCAGCCAATTGTCCCTTAGACACAGATCTTCTATCTAGACAATGTAAAGAACTGAAGAAAAACCAGATACCCAAGATTCAAAGACTCAATCCCAAAATGGGCACCTGAGAGGAACACTCCTTCTCAGAAGAAAAAATGCAAATAACGAATGAAAAATACTCAACATCATTGGCCATTTAAGCGAATGTAAGGTAAAACAGCACTGAGATTCCACCTGACCCCAGAAAGAATGGCTGTCATCAAGAAATTAACCAATAGCAAATCCTCAAGGGGCTGATGAGGAAAAGACATCCTTCTCCATAGTTAGTGGGAGCGCAGATGGGTGCAGCCATTGTAGAAATCAGTGTGGAGATTCCTCAAAAAAAGAGGATCAGGCGTCCCTTTTGACCTAGCTAGTCCCCATCTGGGTATTTTTTCAGAATAATTAAAAACACACCAAAGCATTGTATCTATTTTAGAGGCAATCCCACACTGGAAAATCAGTCATGTGAATAGGCACGAGCCACAAAGTAAAACAAAGCAACAAAACCCTCCTTGATCTGATTACTGCATTCATTTGTAAGCTAAATTCATTGCTTTTTATTGACCAGTTCCTATCATTTTTATTTCATTGGAGAGAGAAAATATCCTAAAACTTTGAGACCAGTGTAGCTCAAATAGAACTAAAAACCAAAGGGAAAAATAGTGGTCGTCTGTCACCATCAACTCAACAGGATTTTATTGAACATCAAATGAGCACTAAGAAAATAATGCTTTGTCCCCATGGGGAAAAAGGATAGTTATTTAAACTTAAAAAATTCAGCGCAGAGGAAGAAAACTCCTTACATGTTTCAGGAACAGGGTCCTCTTTACAAATTGGACTTTTAACTGTGGAGATGTCTCAGTGGTATAAGTGTGAGGTCCTGAGTTCAACACCTGATATATATAAATAAATAAATAAATAAATAAATAAATAAATAAATAAATTGGACTTGGAGAGTCATTTTTTTCTTTTTTGCAGAACTGGGGATTGAACTCAGGCCCTTGTGCTTGCCAGGCAAGTACTTATTCTACTGAGCTACCTCCCCGGCCTCTGAGAGTCATTTCTGTGGAAAAAATTTCTTATCAGTGGTACAAGAACATTCAGACAGCAAAGGCACAGCCCCACACACCATGGGGCAGTCTCCAAAGACTTGGTGTTGGCCAAAGGGATAATGGACCAGCTGATGAGGGTTCCCTCCTTCTGATGCTACCGCTGACAGTTCATTCACCCTGCCAGACGGGTCTTCCTTGAATGTGAGGATTGGCAACATGAGAAATACTTTCATTTATTTATTCATTGCCTATGTTCTTTTTTTTTTTTTTTTTTTTTTTTAGACGGGGTCTCGCTATGTAGTTGAGGCTGGCCTTGAGCTCACTTTTGTAGCTCAGGCTGGTCTTGAACTCGCACCAATCCTCCTGCCTCAGCCTCCCGAGTGCTGTGATTACAGGCGTGCGCCACCACGCCCAGCATTGCCTATGTTCTTCATAAAGTCAAAATGTAGTTAAATCTATATCATATGTGTAACTTCCAAATTATAACTCCATAATGGAGTTTACCTGTAGTGGTTACATCATGCTGGGGATAGCTACCCTCTTCCTTTTAGTTTAATGTCAGCTCAGATAGACTGAGTCTGCTCAATGTCCCTGGTAGAATCACAATTCAACTCTCCAATTCTAGGGCCTGTGCTATACCATATCTCTACCACACAGAGCATTTTCCTTAAAATAGCCTCGCAAAATAAATGTCAATTTTAAAGGATGGCTTTTTTGTTCATTGGCTAGGGCTAAATAGTGGCAATTTGGAATACTGCTTATGACAGCATATGCTTGAGTGAGACCTTCTTGATTGGAATGCAGGATCTCTTACTAAACACGATTATGGATTTCTACCTTAAATTCTTTGTGCCTCAGTTTTCTGCCAATAAATGTGCACCATAACTGCCACATAGGCTTTCCTGTGAGACTGAACCACTGTAAAATGTTTAGAATACTATCTGATTATGGGAAATGTTGAAAAAAACCCCACCAGTTATTATTTTGTGGGTGATGTCAAACAGGTTAATATGCTTTCTGTTTTTTTACTTTTCAGTGAAGGAATAAATCACAGGCCGGCAGAAAATCTCTCTAGTCAGTGATTTCATGCTCAAATTCATTGCAACAATGTAGTCATTGAATCAACACACATTTGAGCTCCTTCTCTGAGTAAGATATTGTGGTTGGCCCTGGCCATCCTGTTCTGCTTTATGGGAAGATGGGTGTGGATTAGAGATATAGCTTGAGCATGTAGTACTACTATCATGTAGTAGGCGATTCATGCTGATTCAGCCTGTGGCATGGGTTTCTCAGTTTCTCTAGGGGCCTCCTCTTTTATTGGGCAATCTAAGAGCTGGCAGGGATGATTCCCTTAAATAATGCTTTGGAAAGGTCTGCTACCACCCAAAGCTTGATTAGATGTTGAATAGAATAGCACTCTAGAGTTGCCAATAGATTATACTGGACATCATTTCTCTACTAGAAGCATAAGCTTATCTTTAGATAAGCAGAGTTTCCCAAATGGCGGTGATTAGTAAAACACATGCCTATTGAATAAGTTGCTAAACTTTCCCATTCCCATGATAAACTCTACCAAATTCTGCACTCTTCTTAGTTATTTTTGTTCCTGAACAATAAACATTCGGTTTACAAGCGAGCTATGGCATTCCATGTCCATTTGGAAAAATTCGCTTGGATTCCAAAAGCTCTTCTTGCTGCTTGACAAGGTGTTTACCCAGCAGGTATACACTTCTGGTTAGCTTTTGTAGGAGAAAAAGGAGTATTTTAGGAAAACTCGCTGCTTTTGTTTTCATCTTGGAGACAGCATGTCGCGGGTGGTGCAGCTCACCGAGATGGCTAGCCAGCTTGTTAGGACACACCAGCCAAAGTAAATCTCCTTGGGAGTTGCCGCTGTACCTTCTTTTAAATGTTCAGTGTGCTAAAGTAACACAGAGCTTGCTAAACTCTTAGCAGCACTTTTAGCACCAGAAGAAACCTTTATAACCAAGGCCTTTGTGGTGCATTAGAAAACTCCAGACACAACTGATGTTCAAGCGAAAGTGCTCACCTTAGACTTTTCTTCACTGGGGATCACTTACATCTCAGCTCCATGAATTCTGTTCTGCTTTG
Organism: Myocastor coypus; assembly: GCA_004027025.1. Taxonomy (NCBI): domain Eukaryota; kingdom Metazoa; phylum Chordata; class Mammalia; order Rodentia; family Myocastoridae; genus Myocastor; species Myocastor coypus. The sequence goes on along the minus strand of PVJA010013716.1, from coordinate 22,588 downwards.
TGTTTTTGGTCCTGGAGATAGAACGTGGTATCTCACCCTTGTCAGACAGGTGCTTAAGCCGCTGGGCTCTATCCCCGGCTCAACTGCATGAACTCTGACAGCCGTCGCTGGCAAGGTGCACTGCTCCAGGGTTTACTATGGCCTTTTATTTTTAGCAAAAAAGCATACAAGCAAGAGATTGAGGGGCCCGGCGGGATGGTCTAAAGCGCCTGCTTGGGGAAGCTTGGGTGGCTTCAGGGACTGTGGTTCGATTCCTGGCACCACATGCTGTGCCAGCCCTGCCCTTGGGGTGGGCTGAGCCAGCCATAAAAATGAGTGAATAAACAAAGGTTCTGAAACAAGAAAAAAAAAGAGAGATTGACCACGGTACATCCCAAACACTGTGGGTGCTGCCCACGTATCTAACTCATACAATTCATAGTGATCCTTCAATGCCCACGACCGGTGGCTTCTGGCTGAACTTGTTATGGAACCCACTGGACTGCCCCTTCAGTTTTCCTCACTTTCCTGTTAGGACTGGAGTTCTGAAAAGTTCTTGTGAAAAGGGACCTGGATTTTATAAGGCTGTGCACTTTTCCAGAAATACACTCATGGAGAGATGATCTGAGTGCAACTTTATGGAATGTGAGAACTTTCTGAGGTCCATGTCAATACCCCTGAGCTCTAGATATTACACATGTCCTCCTAGACAAGGTACAGTTCCTCCACTTTAATGGTTTTCGAATCATCTCCTATCTTAAAGTAATGTCTTTTCCTTTGGAACCTGCAAATCCCATCTTCAAAAACCACAAGCAAAGCTTCTTGAACAGGGTTTTGTGTTTGAATATTTTTCCCTTTTTAAAGACTTCAGTTAAATTTACAGAAAATCTTTTTATCAGGGGATGCTTCAAATGTATATAAAAGTACTCAGAAAAGTATAACAGATCCCAAGTTTATTTCTCTCCTCTTATTATTAGCCAAACTATTTATTAAAGCAGGCCTTACATTTTACTCTCATTATCTTCAATCTAAATCTATGTCACATATTAATTCCTTTGGAAATATTTTAATATTATTTTCCTGATAAGAAAAGCACATGACAATAAGGAGGTTATAAAAAAAAAAAGCTACAATACCAATACCAAATGTGAAAATGCTGTCAGGGTTCATATATCCAGTGATCTCCTAAATGGAAAGTTTTTAAGCTTGTTTCTATTGGAATGAAGAAAAGGTTCCTCTATAATGATTAGCTGGTATGTCGCTCCAGTTAAAGGAAGTCTTCTTTTCATCTTTATTCTGGGTCATTTAATCTTGAAGGCACTAAGGCATTTGTCTTATAGGGTTGCCTTGAGCTGGGATTTTTGCTGGCTGCATTCTCATGGCATAGCTTGGTGTATTTCTTTTCATGCTTGGATTGGACTGTACTTCCTACCGATTAGGTGGCGAACCTAGAATTCAGAAAAGAGGGTCGAGGATGGTATCAGGAGAGCTCAGCTTGTACCTGTGAAATGTTCTTTTAAAAAAATAGGAGAAAAGAAAAGGAAAAAGATAGTGTAGAAGCCTCTGAACATATGAATCACAGGAAGTAGGTTAACTTATCAAATTATTTGGTATGGAGCAAAGGAGTCTGTAATTTTCAGTTTTCAGCCTGCCTGCTCCATTTATTTTTTTATGGCAGAGATTATATATATATATTCTTGTGTTCAGGGGTAGTGTACATTCTTACAGAATTGAGAATTACAAAGCTGCCTGATTTTCAAAAAACAAAGAGTTGAATCTTTCATTTTTGTCAAAATTATTGTCAACATTTTGTTCCATTTTGTAGCAGCATCCAGGTTAAGGAAACATGGGTATTTTTGCCAATAATCTTTTATTGCTACAAAAGTTACGGAGTGTTAATTCTACCCTGAATCACTCTGCAGAAAACTACTGGAATGCAAAAGGAACAAAACACACAATCCTAAATAGCACACAGTTCTGGCCAACGGAACTGGCCGCCAGTGCACTCTTCGCCGCCTCTTCGCCAACATGACCTAGGAAAACATCAAGGTTTATCCAGCAGCACGACCGTTCTTGGTCCCTTTGCAGCCAGCGTTGGGTTTCTTCCGTGACTGGCTGGTGTGAGGCTAAAGACTGCTTCTGAAGCGGATGTGTATCCCTAGGCGTGCAGAGTTTCTTTCTTTATTCCCTATGGCCCTGTTCCTATGGGGGAGTTTATGTGAGGCAGAAGAATTTCCAAGCAGAACCGATATCGGCTAGACCTCCTTTCACTGACTGTAACAACTTAGAAAAGCAGAAATCTTTCCTTCTCAAGAAGCTCATGAGTTGGGAAGAAATCTGGAGCCTAATCACTTTTTAATTTAGGATTGGTTTCATTGAAAGCAAATTTCTTTTCACCTGGAATCCTGCACTGCAGATACCAGGGAATCTTACAGTTGTTGACTCTTTTGTGTTCTGGAGCATGCATATGTATTTTTTCATCTGCTATCATGTATTTTACAGGAGTATTTCATGATGGAAGTATTTTATGTGGAACTGAAACTGATATAGGTGTAGCTGTGGAAAGGCAATGAGTGTGAGTCTCTCCCATCAGCAAATGAATGAAATAGAAACAAATGGGGAGGGGCTGGTGAGATAGCTCAGTGGACTAAAGCGTCTGCTTAGGCAGGCTTAGGCAGCTGCAGGGACCACGGTTCTATCCCAAGCCCCAGCACCACAATGTCATGCCACTCCTTCCTCTGGGGCATGCTGAGCTGGCTAGAGTCTGGGCATAGCGGTGCACCCCTGTAATCCCAGCCCTGGAGAAGCTGAGCACAGCAAGATCACCATAAGTCCAAGCTGCATAGTGAGAACCTGCAACAACCAAATATATTTCAAAAAGAAAAAGCAAGTGTAAAAAAAGAAACAAACAAGTGGAGAAAGGAACAAGATTCAGGATTAGGGATAAAAAAAAGCAGAGGATCCTAGGAATAGAAACATGAAGATTCAAGGGGAGTCAATATTCACTACAGATTTTGCTGGGGAGATAGCTCAGTAGAATAAGCACTTTCCTGGCAAGTGCAAAGACCTGAGTTCAATCCCTGGTTCCAAAAAATAAAATAAAATAAAATAAAATAAAATAAAATAAAATAAAATAAAATAAAAATCAAAGAATATTCTCTACAGCTTTAAAGAAAAATTAAATGTATTTGCATATTGCTAATATAATACAAATGTAACATAATTTAGAAAGAAATATGGAAGGTGAAGAAAGAGAAGAATGAGTGAAAGGAAAAAGTAGAAGCAAGACACTGGCATCAAAACTAAACATTGTAAAACACTTGAGGTGGCAGAACAGGAAGCAATTTGGGGTCAAGAACGACACTGTAATTACAAAATGCTACACTCATGTATACACGGCCCAGTGATGAAGCCAGGAATAAAACCCAGATTTCCCAATTCCTGGCCATGGGCCTTCTGTATTAAATCATGTTGTCTCTGCAGTCAGATAATCATCTTGTATCTGGAACATAAATACAGCCAATTCAAACATGCATCTTGATCTTATCATGCGGTTAGCAATCCATAGTGTTATTACTGTCAATAAGAACGCATCCCATTAATACCATGTTTGCTTTTTGGCTACAAGTCTAGTAGCATAAAGCGAATAACTACAATACAGAATGTGGTCAAAGAAAATAACTCTCGTTTCAAATAACACAGTTATAAAAGGAAGCACCCAGGTAGGGCTACTGTAGGAACTGTCAGGAAGCCAAGGGAGACCCTGAAGTAAGTTCATTTATAATACAGATGTGTTTAGTCTTGATAAATCAGATGAGATCTTTTTTAAGTGTCATGGTTTGATTAGGAACCTGTTTTAAGAGTAAATGTCAATCTTTGCTGTAAGAGATAATAATCTCTACTGTTGTACAACAGAGTGACATACTGATAAGGTCCATCTGTGTTGTTTATATTTTCTTTTCTCATGGGTTCTACATGATACACAGGGCAGCAATACACAATCAGGAAATCATTTGATGCACCATTGATCAGCATGAATAGGGCAATTTTTGGCACTGAGTCACTCACTGTAGCTCGTGCTTTCCCTTCAAATGTATTGACTTCAGGTTCAAAAGTTTTGATCGTTTTAAAAACAATCATCTGATCATCGGTACCACTTCTACACTGACATGCACAGCAACAACCAGAATGTCTGAGAGTTAGACACAAAGCAAACTTTCATCGGGGAAGAAGAAGATAAATAGAACGTTGTATAAACCTTAAAAGAGGAGAGAATGCTGATACATACTGCTTATTTAGAGGAATCTCCGAGACACTGTGCTAATTGAACTATCTGGCACACAATGATACATGATGTGCAATTCCACTTGTATGAGTTATTTAGAATAGGTCACCGTGTGGAAGGCAGAAAGCAGGATGGCGGTTCCTAGGGGCTGGATGGCAGAGACTATGGCTTTGGTGTGTCATTTGCACAGTGTCCATTGGGAAGGATGAGAAAGTTCTGAAAGTAGGTAGTAGTGATGGTTGCATAAAAATGTGCATGGACTTCATGCTACTGAATTATATGCCCAAAAGTAATCAAAATGTTGATGCTTACTTTATGCATAAATTGTCACAATTAACAATGAAACCATATTTTATTAATAACTTTTAACTGAAAATATATAATGCACATCCTTTCATTGTTCAAAAAAACCTTAGCTATCTCAATTATTGATACTCCCAATAGTTTCTCAGTAGCTGCCTAGTGTTTGAAGTACTTGTTTGAGGAAAAAGAGAGAACTAAACTCTTTTGAAAGACTAAATTAATCTCACAGGAAAGGTGGCTGCTGGCTCAGAACTGACATGGTATAATCTCCTGTCCATATTGCATCCAAATACCAAAGAAGGGAAAATTAACAAGATCTGATTGAATCGAATCAGGTTGGCTTTTGGTATTTATCCCCAGAAATGGTGTCTTTAGAGTCAAAATGAGAATCTGTGAAAGTGCTCATCGCCAGCAGTTCAGTATGGTGTCCCTTAGTTTGGCCTGCTCAAATTTTGACTTCTCTTTAGTTCTTGCTTAGAACTCTTCCTGGATTAAGAAGAGGATGATTTGGGTGAAATTAGGACCGGAAAGCCAACCGACCCAGAGCAGTGGGGAGGCTAGACAGGCTGTCACACAGAGAGTGTCGGCCTAGAGGCTCTGGCCCTGGTAACACCACCATGCTGCCACCACTCTGAGCCTTATGTGAATGAAGAAAGACTGCCATCAGCTCCTGGTTTTCACTTGAGCAAATTCCCTGACAGTCTATTCACTGCTTAAGAACATTACATGGCTATGAGATCGAACATGAATGGGGTCATAGTTCTCCAAATATAAGTAGTCCTCAAGAAATTATCTGGTGATGTCCTGACTTCACAGATACAATCACTCATTCATTCGCTTGGTCAGTCAGTCAGTCAGTCAGTGAGCCATCCAAGTTTTATTGACTACTTGTTATGTATTAACTGGTCTAATCTAGTGGGAGACAATGATTATCATAAAAATAGCATAACCTGTTTAATAGAGATAGAAAATTTCAGAAAGATCCCAAGAGAAAGATCTTTATTGTTTGGATGATTACGGAAACACTCTATGGAAAGGGACACTGAAGTCAGTAAAGAATATGAAAAAGCTACTGTAGGAAACCCCATCAGGGCAAGCGCATATTGTTTACCCCAGGAATAACAAGCACACCTGTGATAGCATACACATCCTGGAAAACGGAATGTGGGTAGAGAGCCAGGCGGGGACATAACACTCGGAAGATCTGGGGGAACCCAGAGTGTGTGAAGAGCATTGCTCTTTTATAACCAGATCATCACCAGAGCATAGCTAGGTTTTCATATCAAAGAAAACAAACAGAGGGATTCCAAATTGACCGGGTCAGGAAGGCACGCATATGACGTGCACCTGACTCTTCCACACATTTCTCTCCAGAGCTCATGGTCTGTCTTCACAGGTGAGAGTCAAACATTGAACAAGCTGAGTGGCTTTCACAAACCTGCCTTCGGAAAGGGGTTGGTCACCACTTAAAATGCGCACAAATCTCTCCTGCTGACTCTGCAGCCAGAGCCAAGGCCCTACGTACTTCCTACATGTTGGGGAGCTCCAGGGTGCTACCTGGGAAGCCTCATACAGCCAGACTATACAATCAGGAGTTCTCAATAGTCATTTCACCAAGACAATCTCTTACACCTTCTTGGAAAGACACAACTTTCAGAGGCTGTGCTCTCTGGTCACACATCATTCCTTGTGTGCCCACATCTGTCCCATTTCCTCCCAGCCCAGGACCACCACCCTTTAGGGCTCCATAGCAGAAAATAAACCGGACTTTGGCAGGGTGGGTTAGCACAGGGAAAGCTTGGCAGTGAGGGTGCAACGCTCCGAGAGAGGAGGAAGACTCCGTGAGGGGAACCCCAGAAGCACCAACAACCCGAGGACTGGGAATAAGTGAGACTCACCTGACTCATGGTATGATCCATGGGAGATTAATAACAATTTTAAAAATCAAATCAACCGGTGCACATGAACTACCAAGCTAACAAGCCTTCACCACCTGCCCTATTCCACCTCAGGCTGCAGGTAGCCTGGGAGCAGGCTTGGATCAATTAGTCCCTGTAATTGAAGCCAAATGTAATTAATTATATAATTGGGGGCTGCTTGAGTTTAATTTCACGAAATCACATTATGAAACTAGGGCATTAGGAAAGATTAGTGAGAAAAGGGAAGCAGGCTTGAACAAAGATTTCACAAGAGTTGTCAGATAGTATTTCTTGACTAGCTACCCTAAGAGCAAAGCAGATGCCTGAAACCCTCATGATTATTGATACAAATCCATGCGTTCTGCTCATTCATGCGCTTGTAATCAGGTGGTTACTAGTGTGAAAGAATGAACGACTTCTTACACTTGATTAGCTGGGCAGTCATGGCAGGGCCAGGGGATGAACAAGGGATAGAAAAGGGACTCACATTTAGGGATTTACTCACTAAGGACTCATTAACAGAAACATAAAAGGCAGGTAAAAAAATTAGGGAGGAAGTAAAGAATATCAACTATTACCTTAATAACTGTCATTATCAAATTAACACTATTGGTTGAACTGTGCTTCTTCTTCTTTTTTTTGGTGTCATGAACCAAACTCAGGACCTTGCGCTTGCCAGGCAGGCACTGTGCTACTGATCTGTCTCCCCAGTTCAACTCTGTGCCTCTCCCAAAGAGACTGCCAGTCATAACTCCTAACTCTTGTGAAAATAACCATAGTAGGGAATGGAATCTTTGTAGATAATCAAGATAAGGCCATCAGGAATGGACTCAAATCCAACATGACTGTGTGCTATGAAAATAAGAGACCCGGACACAGACACAGAGGGCCAGATAGGAAGAAGAGAAATGAAAACAGAGAGAACACCATGAGCCAGGAATCTTAGCAGCTCCTGAAAGCGCTGAGAGAGACTGGAGAGGCCTTCTCCCTCTGGCCCTCAGGGCAAGCCAACTCTGCCAAGACATCAAGGCCAAATTTCTAGCTTTCAGAAGTACATAACCAAATATTCCATTGCTTGAGACATTGTGTTTGTGACACATGCTTGCACCAGAGAACTTAAATAATATGACTAGCATTTTTAAAAGTTCGAACACTAAAAATGTATGGAACACAGAAAGGACAAGCTCTTGCCACCGGCTGGCAGAGCCAGCGGCTTGATTCCTTTAGGTTAATTTTTGTGAATGGTATCAGATCTGTGTCTAGATTAATTTTGTGTTTTGCAAGTTGATGTTCAGTTCTTACGGCCTCATTTGTCAAGAAGATTATTCTTTTTCTATTGATTTGCTTTTGTTCCTTTTGCAAAGATCAGTTAATCATATTTATGTAATTCAATTGAAAAACCCACAGAAAGGGAGAGGGTTTCTCTCCTGCCCTTTTTTTTTTCTATGCACATGGAAGTATCTGTAATATAAATGAGACTATACCATAAGTACAATTCTACAACTTGATTTTTTATTAAATATCTAATGGACACTTCCCTATCCCCATTTATACACAGCTGTTCTTCATTATTTCTGCATGGATTTCTTGCTAAGCATCATGTGGCAAATGTCATACATTTAGGGGAAAGAGAATGGTGCCACAACATTTAAATTTATTCACATATCTCTTATATTCTTCTGAGAATTTTGCTATAAATTATAGATTATGAACATGGAATTGTTAAATCAAAGGTTCTTGTCCTTGAAATCTTGATAACAATTACCTAATTGCTCATAAATATCTTGCAATTTTCTTTTCAATGTCATTCCGGATGTCCTAGCTAATGCAGAAAGAGAAGAAAAAGAAATAAAGATAAGCAGAGTGATAAGTAAAAATTGTCTTATTCACAGATGGCATGTCATCTCTGTAGGAAAGTCTAAAGAAAATGACAAAAAAAAAAAAAACCTTCTGGAACTAATAAATGAACATTGGAAAGTTGCAGGATACAAGTTATTATACAAAAACCAATTATATACTTATATACCAACAAGTAGAATTTGTTTTTTATTTCATTTTATTTTGTATTTTAGGGAAGGGTCTACAGGGCGTGCAGAGTCTCACTACTAGATCAGACTTATAGTGATCCGCCTGTGTACAGCCTCTCCAGAGCTGGGATACAGTTGTGTGTCACCATGCCCAGTCCAGAATTTGAAAATCAAATCATAACACTACTTACATTAGCACCTACAAAAATGAAGTAAATATGCATAAATTGAACAGAACCGATCTGAGGAGGACTACAGTGCTTGGATGAAGGAGATCACAGGCGATTTCCTAGAGAATTAGAAAGATTCCACATTTATTGATAGAAAGACCAACTATTGCCAAGTTATGAGTTTTTCTAACTAGATCTACAGGTTTAATGCAACCTCAGTTGAAATACCACCAAATTATTTTGAGGATGTTGACAAATGGGTTCTAAAATGTATATAGAGATAAAAGATTTCAAATCTACAACATAATGTAGAAGAAGAAGAAAGAGGGATACATGGGGAGGGGTGGAAGAGAAGTAGAAGAAGTTTTAGGGCCAGTTAGAGATCTAAAATCATTGACTTCAAAACATAAAGTTACAAGACAGCGTGATACTGCCAAAAGAATAGGCAAATAGGGGTAAGGACACAACTTGATGACGTAAGTGCCGCCTGGGAAGCACAATGTCCTGAGTTCCAAGCTGGTACCGTGTGCCTTGCCGGCCTGCAACCATGTGTGTTGGCGCACACCTACAGTCTCAGCACTGGGGAGGCTGAGACAGGAGGATCACTCCAAGTCTGAACTGTGTAGTGAGAACTTGTATTGAATTAAAAAAAAAAAAAAAAAAAAAAAAAAAAAAAAAAAAAAAAAAAAAAAAAAAAAAAAAAAAAAAAAAAAAAAAAAAAAAAAAAAAAAAAAACAGAATAAACAAATATATCACTAGAATGAAACAGAGAGCTTGGAAACAGACTTACATACAACTATTTCACTAATCTTCAAAAAAAAGAGCAAGGGTAATAAAATAATGGAAAAAAGATAGTATTTTAAATAAATGGAACTGGAACAACTGGACATCCACCTGCAAAAAGATGGAGAGCAGATATGGACCTATTCCACTGACAAAACTTAACTCCAAACGGGCACATAATCTACATGTAGACATAGAAGCGTAAGACTCTTTGGTCATAGCACAGGAGAAAATTCAGGTGGCTGACCGCAATTTTAACCATAATGCCAAACACATGATCTAGGAAATAATGACCTGATAATGTGAACTTAATTAAAATTAAAATTTTCTTTTCTCTAAAGAGAGTCAGGAGAATTAAAAGAAAATTCGTAGACTTTTGAGAATATATTTGCAGAAGATATAGCTGATAAAGTACTGCACTGTTATCTAAAATATACAAATCATTCTGAAAATCCAACAATCTGAAAATAACTTGATTAAAAATAAGTAAAAGATGTAACAGATGCCCCCAAAAGAAGATATGTAAATAGCAGATAGTCATATCAAAATATGGTTCAGATTATATGTCATCAAAGAAATGGAAATTGAAATATTAAGATCCTATCTCATGCCTAATTGACTGGCCAAAATCAAGAACACTAACAATACTCAATGCTTTTGAGGTTATGGAATTAATACGAACCTTCATTGATTGGAGAGAGGAATACAAAATGTTACAGTCATCTTGGAAGACAATTTAGCAACTTTTAATAAAGCTAAAATAATCTTCCTATATGATTTAACAGTCAGACTTCTTGATAGTTATCCAACAAAGCAGAACACTCAGGTCTACGCAAAGATGTTTGTAGCATCTTCAGAGCTTAGAAGGAATCAAAATATTCTTCAGTAGGTGAATAGATAAACAATGAAATATTATTTGGAATTAGGAAGAAATGTGATATCAAGCCACACAAAGATATGAAGGGAACTTAACTGCATATTATTAGAAGAAGCAATCTGAAAGGCCTACATGCTATATGAGCTCAACGCTGTGACGTTCTGGAAATGGATAAATATGGGAATGGTGAAAGGTCAGTGGCAGCCATGGCTTGGAGGGAAGGAAAGAGAAACGATTTAAACACAGGATTTTTAGGGCAGTGAATAAATTCATATGACAGCCTCACGGTGGACATCTCGTACATTTGACCAAATCCATAGAATGTACAAGAAAACTGTAATGTAAACAACAGACACAGAGTGATGATATGTCAGGGTAGCTTCACCCTTTGTAACACATGAGTGACCTTGGGTGTGCTAAAGGAGGGGAAAGTATACAATATTCCTCTCCCTACTTGACAGTAGGAATACTTGGAAAATCCCTCTGCTTTCCTCTCAGTTTCACTGGAAATCTAAAACTGCTCAAATGAATGAAATCATTTTTTTAAAAAATGTTAGAATTTTAACCTAGCCATGGAGTGTGAGGTTATTGATCTCTCCAGATTTTTTTTCAAAATATATGTTATTAAACCTGCAATTTTTACTGGCCTTAACGTCAGAAAACAGAATCTCATTATTTTTCAGTACATATTTGGCCCCTAAAGATTGAGAAACTTTCAACGTTCTGGATGTTTGATATTTTTGTTTTGAGAATTGCCCATTCGTATGTTTTGCTCTTTTCTGATAGCTATCTTTTATGTCAACATAAGTGCTTAATATTTTCTCCTACATGTATCAAAATTGTTCTGCTGAACCTGTAACAAACATGGTATGTTCTGTTAAAATCTGTCATAATTTTTCTATCTCTCATATATTTGATAATAGTTAAACCTGGTAATCATTCTTTTGAAATATTTACCACTCATGTGACACACTGGTTCTGAATATATATACATATATGTATACTTATCTTTCATATTACACAAAGGCTATATATACATATATGTATTTATGCAGTTATTTATAATTAAAACATTTATAATTTAAAATGCATAGGTATTCATAGATTTTAAGGAACTGAAGGTATTAAGTCTGATAGTGCAGGAGTGATGATTGCATAGGATGCCATTCGAAATTAGAGAAAACAGTATAGGCTAGTATGAGAATGGTGAATTTTATTGCGGAGGCAAATTATGGTAGTAATCAGTTTTTAATGTCATTGGATACACGTGTTGAGGATTTATGTGATGAGGGAAGCCACCTCATGGTCTCCTGACTCAAATAGGGTTCTGGGAAGGAAAGATTCTACCAATCCAGGCAAATAAATACAATCAACTGGAAGCTTACATACCCAAACACGACTTTACCATATAAAATTTTTGTAACTATTGCAATCCAAAAGGCAACGGAGGCCCAGCAGGATGGCTCAGTGGTCTAAGATGCCTGCTTAGGAAAGCTTAGGCGGCTGCAGGGACCGCAGTTCGATCCCCAGCACCACATGCTGGGCCAGCCCTGCCCTGATGGTAGGCTGAGCCGGCCATAAAAACAAATAAATAAACAAACAAAAGTTTTGAAACAAGAAAAAAAAATTCTTTAAAAAAAAAAAGGCAGCAGAATATTGAGAACAACGAAGTGAAATGTCACCATTAAGTCAACAGTAAGAGTTAAGACTAGCATCCAAGGTCCCTGTGGCGGGGAAAGGGTACCATGACCGTTGTGTCTGTAGATACTGGAGGTGAGAGACAACAGCTGCCATCCAGGGACAGACAACCGCCTTTGGTATGAATTTCTGTTCATCGTGCAACCTTCAGCTTCTAATTTCATTTCCCAAGCAGATTGCACTCCTGGGAAGGCAGTACTCAATTAACCAATATCAATATTCTGATGAGCTTGACAGGTTTATTTCACTTTGGGAATCACTCGGTTCCTTGGTAAAGGGGGTGTAGTGTTGCCCCATTTCTCCTTCCCTTCAGATGGTCTCAGTGCCTGATTCACTTGGAAGGGAAAAGTTTACAAGCTACGCATTCAGTGGCCTGCATGGACCCTCACACACCTCCATAACCTAAGGGTCTCCGTCACATATTGCTTTGTGCCTACTCTAACAAATGTTGACTGTGTTTTCTTACTTTCACCCAGAGATATGTACTGATCTACGTGTGACATGTCACCTTATACAAATGAGTTGGAGATCACTGTGATATAAAGTAGAGACAAGAAGAAAGGTTCAAAAACTGCAGAGAAGGTGAAACATCTAATGTTTTATCCAAATGGGACAAGCAGTACCTCGGTTTTTATGTGATGGAAATAATTCTTGCATTCAGGGAGAGAGCTTGGTGGCATAAGTGCCTGGCAAGTGCAAGGTCCTAAGTTTGATCCCTGTCACCAAAACAAATGAATGAACAAACAAATTCTTGATTCCATATAATTTAGTGTTCGTAAACACCTTTTCTAAGAACTGGCAAATTCTTGCACCTGAAAAAGTGAGAAATGATTTTGGTCATTTATTCCTACAGATACTGCACTTAGTCCCAAATAGATTGTGGTTAATTGGAATAAGGAGGAAAATACATCTCCTGTATGAATATTCACAAGTAGAGAAAAACAAGTGATTTGAGTAATGTGCTATAAAAAATTCAGGACTAGTAAAGAAAGAAAAATGAACTGTCTTAAAAACTAAGAGGGAGGCAAGATGCACTGAAGAAAATTTTATTAATTGAACAAAAAATATTTTTGAGCACTTACCATGGCTTAGGCATAGCTTTAGACACTTTGCATATCAGCGACTAGAGAAGACTGAGCTTCCTTTTCCCTTGGGACTTAATTCTCCGAAGAAGGTACAGACAATAAAAATCAGATGCTACAATGAAGTAAATCGTGAGACATTTTAGGCTACAGAAAAGGCTAGAGTATGGCAAGGTGAGTAGGGTTAAAATGTAAAATGGGAGTGAGTGGGTTCGGATTTTAACACAGGCTGATGGAAGAGAGAGCACATATTGAGAAGAGGAAATTAGAGGGCAAACTCAGGGGGTGAGGGCATGAACCATTTCAACATCTGGAGGCCAAGTATACAGGCAGAGAGCCACTATACAACCCTGTTACATAGCTGAGATGAACGAACGTTTTCTGTTTAAACCCAAAACACTGTTATGAAAGATCCCTGTCATGACGGATAGATACATGGGGTCAGCTTGAGAAGTCTGGAAGGCAGCTAGGCGACTCAGCAGAGGCCAGGGACCTCACTTTGGAAACATCCTGAGCCCGAGCGAGAGGAGTGCAGGAGATGGTGGAGTGCCACACCTTCCCTGGGGGCCGGGAGGGGACGCTGTACGCAGCATCAGAGGGGAAAAGAGGCTTGCTCCCCTCGCGCCCCGTTTGTGCTTTCACTTCTTTTGCTGTCTTCTGCCTCCTTAAGCCGTTGCTCTGTGCCAGCCACCCCACCCCACCCCACCCCAGTCCCCCCACGCCCTCACCCCATCCCTCCCCACCCCTCCACCCCCCCACCTTGGAGCCAGCTGATTACGGGCTACAACTTCCACAAACTGTGAGCGAACTAAACCTTTCCTTCCTTGATTGGATTATTTTTTTCTCAGCTACAAGAGAGACGGAAACAAGATGAATCCCAAATTCTTTCTGTGCTGGGCCGAAAGGCAAAGGTGGACACATGAGTACACTTCTCTACCTAGGTAGTGGAGAGAGTTTTGGTCGTACGCAGAAGCTAAAGAGAGAGCGTGCTGGATAGAGGAAAGAGAAGGTCCTCTTCCCGCTCGGCTGTGTGAGAAAGGCAGCGGGGCGGGGGGGGGGGGGGGGGGGGGGGGGGGGGGGGGGGGGGGGGGGGGGGGGGGGGTTCCTCTCCACGGGCTGATTCAGTAGCACTTTGCCTTCT
>PVJA010013715.1:0-48940 GCA_004027025.1 Myocastor coypus | reverse complement strand
TGTCTCATTCATTCTTTTTTTTTTTTTTTTGGCTCTTTGAGACAGGGTCTCACTATGCAGTTCAGGCTGGCCTTGAGCTCACTTTTGTAGCTCACGCTGGTCTCAACTCACTGATCCTCCTGCCTCAGCCTCCCGAGTGCTGGGATTACAGGCGTGCGCCACCATGCCCCGGCTCATTCATTCTTTTATCCATTCTTCCTCTTATTCACTAGTTATCTGTTAAACCACGCCCCTGGGTTGGGCAGTGGTAGGAATAGAGAAACAGATAATTGTGCCTGTGATCATGCAGTCACAGGATGGGGAAGGCCCAGGGCTCTGTGAAGGACCAGCCCAAAAGGGCAGGAAGCCTTACTGGATGCTGTCAACAGCAGCCTCATGGCTGGATAGGAAAAGGTACTTCGGGATACAGGGACAGCAATTGCAGGTGGCCCAATGGAAGCCTTGATGAAAGGGGCATTGGCTCGGGCATTGGAAAACAGCCCCTTGAGCCCTGGTACAAGATTGCCCACCAACCCCACTCTTGTCAGCCTGGGTGGAAGGTGCCTGGGGCCTGAGTTACTCCATTCCTGAGCTAGAATGTGCTGTGGACAGACTTGGGGTGCGTTACTGAGCTGTAAACATCTGGCCTGGCAGAACTCAGCAAAAAACAGGTGATATGGGCCAGAACAAGCAAAGGTCAGGTGCCAGCCCTGCCTGGTGGCCCTGAGCCTGATTCCTTCTGTGAGACTCAGTTTTCCCATGCAAACTCTGATCTAGCACATTCCAGGTAGCCTCAGAAATGGCCACAAGCTGCACAGGTTTGGCTCTGGCCTCCCTTGGACATGTGGATGAAGAATTTTTAATTTTTTAAAATTTATGAAACATGCCGGACGTGGTGGCGCACGCCTGTAATCCCAGCACTCGGGAGGCTGAGGCAGGAGGATCGGTGCGAGTTCGAGACCAGCCTGGGCTATGAAAGTGTACTCAAGGCCAGCCTGAACTGCATAGCGAGACCCTGTCTCAAAAAGAAAAAAATAAAATAAAATAAATAAAATTTATGAAACAAAGTCTTGCTATTCAGTTCAGGCTGGCCTTGTGCTCACTTTGTAGCCCAGGCTGGTTTTGAACTCACAATGATCCTCTTGCCTCAGTCTCTTGAGTGCTGGGATTACAGGCATGTGCCACCATGTCTGGCTGTGGATGAAGAATAAAAAACAAAACCAAACAGGGTATCTTCTGGCCCTCAGTTCAGGGCAGCTTACTTTGTCCCTTTGCCAGAGTCTTGAAGGGGAAGAGCAGAGCAATCCTTGCATCCTAGAACCCTGACTACCCCCTTTACTCTCTCTCTCTCTCTCTCTCTCTCTCTCTCTCTCTCACACACACACACACACACACACACACACACACACACACACACGTGCGCGCGCGCGCGTGCTGGATGTCCTGGGAAACTTACCGACCCCCTGCTCTGGGCAGGACTTCACTGACACATACAAGGCAGGTGCCTGGGGATCAGATGCTTTAGAGGTGGGGGTGCCCTGCAGAGCTGTTCTGTCTCTGCTCAGCCTCTTCCATTCCTCTCAGTGCCTCTGGGGACAAGAGGCTGGGCTGTGCCTGGTGCAGAATGAGTTGACCGTGGGCAGAGAAATTCGGCCCTCAAGCCCTTTGGCCACAGCTGCTGACCCACTGTAGCTGCCCTCCACCCTGCACTTCCTTTCTATTCCTCAGTTTCTCCCAGTGGCTTCCACAGCACCCACAATGTGACCCAGTTTCCCCTGTGGACTTCCAAGCCCTCCTCACCCTTTTGTCTAACCACATGGTTTCCTTCCAGTTCTGGAAAACGCTATCACCTTCCCACCTAGGGCTCAGACCCTTGCTAGTCCTCAGCCTGGAGTGCTCATTGCTTAAAGTGTAGTATGGCAAGCCCCTAGGCACCCACCATTTGATCCATTGCTCTAGTGCTACCTCCTCAGAGGAGTTTCTCAGAATTCCTCTAAAGCAGCCCCTTGCATGCAGCGCTGGCCATCACAGATCCCTGTTTCCATTGCAGCTTTTCTCCAAACTGTGATCACTGACAGACGGTTTGCCCAGTGCCATCTTCCCCCACCCACTGGCCAACTCTAGGAGGACAGAGACCCTAGAGTCTCATGGCCACTTCCCCAGCACCTGTTGCATAATGGCTGTGTAACAAACATTTGCTGAAAGAAAAAAAAAAGTTATCAACAATGTTCATCTTATTCCTTGAATACTTTGAAGCCCTAGAAAAAGCAAATAGTTTGTTTTTTTTTTTGGTGGAAATAAGAGTCTTGCTGTGTGTAGTTCAGGCTGACCTTGAGTTTACTACGTAGTCCAGGCTGGCCTTGAACTCACAGGGATCCTCCTACCTCAGCCTCCCAACTTCTTTCTTTTTTTTTTTTTTTTTTTTGCCTTTTTTTTTGAGACAGGGTCTCGGTATGCAGTTGAGGCTGGCCTTGAGTTCACTTTTGTAGCTCAGGCTGGTCTCGAACTTGCACCAATCCTCCTGCCTCAGCCTCTCGGGTGCTGGGATTACAGGCATGAGCCACCACGCCCGGCTTCAGCCTCCCAACTTCAAGGATTACAAGTAAGAATCACATTTATTGGGTACCTGCTATATGTCAGATATTTGCACATGAATTATACTCCAGAATCTTTATATCCATGACATCATGCCTATTTACAGATGATAAAGTCGAGGTTTGGTGACCCGCATGAGGTCACCCAGTAAAAGGTAGTCTGATGGATTCCTTCATTTGGGAAGTAGCGAAGTGAGACTTGTGAGTGTGAAGAATGCCAGGGCAAATGGTCATCAGGGTTCAAGGCCAAGTTTGTTTAGCTCTACCCAAAGGCTACATTCTTGTCACTATACATCCTGTGCATTGTGCCATATCAGAACTCAGTCCAAAATTGATAACCAGGCCAGAGTACCTTGCTGTCAGAGGGAATCAGAGGAGGGGAATTGTCTAGAGACAAGTTAGAAAAGTCAGATTTGCTTCCAAATCATGCATAAGGCCCTGCATTCTCAGAACTGGTGGTCTTTGGTCAATAGCTTTTCCCCCTTTCAGAGCCCCAGGGGTCACCTCTTTAAAATGGGCATACAGGGGCCAGGGAGATAACTCTGTGGCAAAAGTGCCTGCCTGGCAATTGGCAGGTCCTGAGTTTGAACCCTGGTCCTGCAAAAATAAATAAATAAATAAATAAATAAATAAATAAATAAAATAAAATAAAATGGGCATACCAGTATGGATCCAGAAAGAGCCCTTGAAGGGTGAAGAAGAAAATGACTACCGAGTTGTGAGTATATATAAAGTAACATGGAAATGTAACTTATCTAAAAATAATCTCCTATGTGAAATGCAGAGAGAGGTTGGGACTTGGAAGACCTCTTAAGTTCTCCCAGCACTTATTGGCACCTACTGTGCACCAGGTGTTGTGCTAAAGCATGGAATTATAAGGATGAGTCAGCTATAGGCCCTGAGCATCTGGGGTTCCCTGTCACCTGGGAGGAAGTGAGCTGGGTATGTGCAGTGTGGGACTCCCTCCCAGTGGGTGATAGGGGCAGACATGACAGCATGTGCCAGAGAGGACTGAGCTGAAAACCCTCTTTCTTCACAACCTTCAGCAGGTCAAGCTACCTTTCGAAAGGCCAGGCCCTTGTGTCTAAAAGCAGGATGTCCTCTGTGCAGCTTAGAGCTACCAGGGGATGGTATATAGAATACTTTGGGATAGGGTACCTAGGCAGAAAATGGTTCTGTGAGTCCAAAATCTGGTTTTAGCTTCTGAGTGGTGGCTTGCTTTCAAGACTGGCTTGGGGACATGCAAGTGGACCTCAGAGCACAACAGGGAAAAAAAGGTGATAATTCCTCTTAACTGGTTAAGAAAGGAAGGCAGAAATCTTTTAGGATTAGACTGTGCCTTCATTTATGCTGGCAACTTCATTAAGAGAAGGGGCCAGCTCTACCCAAGGTCAGATCTTCCCAGGTAAGGAGGGAATGTTAGATTCAGTTAGATTCTAAGATAGCTCCGTGGCACAAGTGTCTGCCTGGTAAGTGCAAGGTCGTGAGCTTGAACCCTGGTCCCACCAAAAAACAACACAAAACAAAACAAAAAAACAACCAACCAACCAAACAAAAGATAGATTCTAGTCCAAGGTGTGCCCAGAAAGGACGGGTTTGTGGGTGTGTGTCCAAGGTCTCTTGAAGAACAGTGGGGTTGGCCTAACTGAGGAGGTGGGTCAATGTGACTGTTTTGGGTCCTGAGGCTGCCCAGAGCAATGGGGCTCACAGAGGCAAGGCAGGCCAAATGTGGAGGAATTTGGGACAGGGCCAAAGAATAGAAAGTTTAGGGGTCTAGCAGGGCCCGAGTTTGGAGATTCCTAGGGACACACTGCACTGGGACATTAGGCTAACACAGAAGTCTGCCCAGTTTCAAGAGTGAGTGGAGCCTGCCCCCACTTGGCGCGGCCAGGCTCAGTGGGCAGGGGCAGCCCAAGACGCCGGTTGCTGGGCCGGGGTCTGTACCCTCTTTCCCGTGGGACTTCCAGGTTTGGGCGCAGCGTGGCCTGCATTGCTTCAGGTCGGCCGAGCCAGACAGTGGTCTCTGGACTGGGCACTGTGCGGATGCCGCTGCTGCAGCCCCTGATCCCCTAGGGGCCGGGCCGGGCGTTAGGGCGCTGGAGGAGGGGGGCGGGCGGCGGCGAAGGCTGCGCCGCTCTAACAGGTGGGATCCCGCGGCGCGGTGGAGGCGGGCGCGGGAGGAGGAGGAGGAAGAAGAAGAGCAGCGGCAGCGGGAGCCGGAGAAGGATCAGGATGAGCCGCGCAAGCTGACAGCCACCGCTGCCGCCTGCGCCAGGCTCGGTCTCGCTCCCCGCGCCCCGGGCCGCTCCCCGCCTCCCGCCTCCTCTGGCCGCCCGCGGGGCGGCCCGCCCCCTCTGTACCTCCGGGCCCGGAGCGGCCTCCATCTCTCCTGCATCCCGGCCGGGGGGAGGAGGAGGCGGAGCAGGAGGCGAGCCGGAGCCGCCGCCGCCAACGCCGCGCCGCCGCCGCCCGAGCAGGACAGAGCGCGCCGCAGCCCCGCGCGTCCGGCCGCCGCCCGTGCCCATCGAGCCGCCGCGCCAGAGCGACCTCGCGGGACAGCCCGGGCCCGGCGCGCCCCGGCCCAGCCAGGTCCCCCACCGGGCTGCCCGGTGGCCGGCCGGCTCCCGAGGGCGCCGGGCGCGGCGGGAGGATGCCGAAGCCGACGCTTCTGCTGCGCGGGGGCTGGGAGCGCGAGCGCAACCCCGGGGACTCGGAGCTGGGCCGCCAGTTCCGGGACTGGTGTCTGCGCACCTACGGCGACTCAGCCAAAACCAAGACGGTGACACGCAGCAAATACCAGCGGATTGCCGAGGTCCTGCAGGGCGGCGGCGGGACCGGCGCGGGCAGCGGCCCCGCGGCCGGCGAGAAAGGCAAGTTCCAGTTCTGGGTGCGCTCCAAGGGCTTCCGCCTGGGCAGCGGCCGGGAACCCAAGATGGGCCAAGTGGTGTATGTGCCGGTCAAGACGGGCTCGGTGAGTGCGCGCGCGGCGGGCGCGGGCCGGTCCCGCGGCGGGTCTCGGGGCCGGGAGGGCGGGGGCGGGGTGGGTGTGGGTGTGTGTCCGCACGCGTGTTCCGGGGGTTGTCTGTGTGTCTGGCCCACCTGGGGCGCACGCGCCCCTGCTTGCCGGCCCGCTCCGGCAGCGCACCGGGTTTGGGGCGTCCCTGCCCCCTCTGCGCCGCTGCCCGGTCCTCGGCCGCGCTGGCGGGCCGTCCCGGGCTGCTCACCCCAGCATGTTCTGATCTCCCCTCCCCTCCCCCCGCCAGCAGGCGGCTGCTCCGAAGCCCGAACCTGCCCCCCACCCCCCCAGCGCCCGCCCCGGGGCTGCCTGTCCCGGGCGCCTAGCGCTCCCGCCCCCGGGTCGGCTGGGCGGCGTGTGTGTGTGTGTGTGTGTGTGTGTGTGTGTGTGTGTGGTGCCGCGGGGGTGAAGAGACAGGGGCAGCCCCGGGACAGGGAGTCCGCGGGGCCTCCCAGAGCCAGGGAAGGGGGCAGCCGGGCCACTGTCGCCCCGACCCCACCCGGCGCTGGCCCTGGGAGGGGCGGCCGGAGCCGCAGCCTGGCGCAGGAGCAGTCTCCCGCCGGTGGGTGGGGCGCGCCCTGCGCCCCCGGGCCCCGCGCTCCCCCCTCCTTGGGACGGGGGCGGCCTGACCTATCCATCCCCTCCCCTCCCCCGTCCCCGGGGCAGTCCGGTCCGGGCGGGGTGGCGTGGGGGAGGGGGCGGGGAGCCGCAGCCGCGGAGGGGGAGGAGGCCCGCGGCCGGGCGGGGGCGTCCCCTCCGGCCCGGGGCGCCCTGGAGAGGGCGTGCGACGCGGGCCCCGCGGCTCCCCCGCCGGGACCTCATTGTTCTGCAGAGGTGGGGGCTGGGGGCCGGCCGCTCCTGGGGCGCTGCTGAGCTTTGAACTTTCAGTCGCCAAGACCCTCCATTAGTGCGTTCCGCCCCGACCTGGCCCTGCCCGACCCGGCCAGCTCCTCTGTACTCCCACCCCTCTCCCTCCCCGGCCTCGCCCGGCCGGAGCGCAAGAGCGGGGCCGCCCCGCGCCGGCCTCCCTCCCTCCTCGCTCTCCGCTCTCCCTCCGCTCCTCCCCCGTCCGGCCCGCCCGCCCCGCGCCGCCCTGTCCCCGGCCGGAGCGGGCTCTTCACACACAATTGATTCGGTCGTTACGAAAAGTGCACTTGTCCCCTCCCCCTCCCCCTCTGGCGGCCGCCCGGGCCCGGTCCGCGGGGCGAAGGAGCCGGGAGGGAGGGAGGTGGGAGCCGGGGCGCCGATCCGGAGGCGCCTCCCCCCCGCGCCCAGGGGACGGGGCTGCAGGCCGCGGGGAGCGGGGCGCCGGGAGCGAGCGAGCGCCGAGGGCGGGTGGCCCATCTGCGAGGAGCGCTGATAACCGCGCCGCTGCCGCTGCGGCCGCCAGCAGCCCATCTGCGCCGCTGCCGCCTCCGGCCGGACAGAAACAGGGAACAGAGCAGAGGGGCGCGCCCAGGCGGCTTCCCAAGGCGGGAGACTAGGGCAGTGTCCCAGGTCGCGGGTTAGCGACTCTCTCCCCAAACCGAAATCAGTACCTTTCCCTAAGCCAGGAGATCTCGGTCATTGTACCCTCATCTGATAGTCAGGGACCCCTCCCCCAGCCCGAATCGGAGCCCACTTTCCCAAATGAGGAGTGTATGGATCATTGCCTCTTTGCCTCTTCCAGGCCTCTCCACCCTGCCAGTTTGGTACCCACCTCGGTTTTCCCCATTTTGGATCAGTGTCCCTTGGGCTTTTTCTAGGTCACTGACCCACCAGATGGTTGGCAGGGTCTGTCCCCTACCCTAGGTCAGTGCTCTCGCTGCCTTCAGGGCTTCCCTGGACCGTGCCCCACCCCAGCCTTAATCCTGGTTATCCCTCCTGGGGAGCTCAGAGCCCTGGTCTAGCCTCGTGGGTCTGAGGAAGCAGCCCCCAACCACCCCTGCCCAGAGCTGGGGGGCTGAATCTAGGCAGCTGCTCACTGGTTCTCTGCGGGGCGGGGGGGGGGTCAGCCTCTTCTCTGGGGAGGGGCATCAGAGGCAGTCTGTCCATCCTGTCTCCCGGAAGGCACAGCTGTCAAGGTAGAGCCCCTCCTTCCCCATCTGGGCCACACTCAGAACTGGGTGCTGGGTCTGGGCTCCAGGTTCTGCCAGCCCAGCTAGTCACTTCAGGTCCTTCTTCAGGCCTGCCCTGTCTGCCTCTGGCAGCAAGGACTTTGCAAAGCTCTTCACTGGCTCTCAGACCAATAATAAATCCTCCCCAAGGGACGACCTGCCTGGGAGGCAGAGAAAGGGGACCCAGGCCTCCCAGCCCAAGCTGCCAGGAGAATGACAAACAAAACAGACGTGCCCTCCTGCGACAGCCTGCCTCTACCACTGCACTGCCTACCTGGCCTGCTGATCCCCAGAGAGCTGGTTACCTGTCATTCTCCCAGCCAACCAGACCCAGCCATTGGAGATACCCCAACTCCTGCCACCCCAGTCACTGGTGCCTTCCTGGGGCTCAGTTATTATTTTTATTTCCATTTTGCTTTTTATTGACCTAAGAGGTACAAATCCTACTGGGAATTCTTGGGCAGCTATGGCCCCTGCCTGGAGGGGACTGAGTGGGACCTTTTTGAGAGGTGAAAAGGACATCTTCCTTCGCTGGCTTGCTCATGTGCACAGGTACACACACGCATGTGCATGCACACACGTGCACGTGTCCGTGTGTGTACACACCTATTAAAGTTGTCACCGCTGCTGGTGCCATTTGGGAGAGATCCTGCAGTTTTGTCCTGGGTGGGTTTTTGTGAAGGTCATTGGGCCATAAACCCTTACCCCAGGCATTTATATCATACCTCCAGGCCTTGTGGTGGGCACTGGGTGATTGGAGCTGGCAGGCCTCATGCATCCAGCAGGTGGGGAAGTAGGCATAGGTGGGGATGATAAAGAAGCCCCAAGCCACATGGATGGGACAGACAGTGGAAAGTATCAGGAAAGAGGAGTTGTGGGAGCTGGGTCATTGAGCAGTCCCCCCACACGTTGGTCTCGGGGGTGACCGTGGTGCTGTGTGTCATCTCTCTTCCTGCCCCTACCCTAGGCCCCGTCCTCCCCCAACAGCCATATGTGGTACTGTGGTCAGGGCCCTTCCTTGTCCAGGCTGGCTGTGGGTCGAAGATCTGACACCACTTGTCCTGTCCCATCTGGCCCTGAGCTTTTCTGGGTGTGTGTGTGACAAAGGCTTAATCTGTCCGGATGGGCCCAGGGCAAGAGGAGGGCATAGGGAATTACACTCTGCAGGGCCTCCTGCAGCTGAGGCCTGCTGGGGGTTGGGCAGGGTAGCCTGGGGAGGTGAAGAGAAGCCTGGGTGTGGGGGAGGCAAGTTGGTCTTCGATTTGCAGGTTGTCACAGGAGGTAGAAGGTTGGGGCACGAGATGGAGAGGAGAGGAGAGGAGAGGAGAAGAGGAGGGCGGAGTCCTCCACAGGGTGCTCATAGGGATAAGATCTTTTTATGACAAGAGCCAGCAGGGCCTCCTTGCTAGGCAAAGCCCTGTTAGAATTGATTATTTCTGGTGTTTAGCCTGTCCGGGCCACCATGTGCTTCCAAGCAGGGAAGCCAAGGGCTCGGAGAAAAGACTTTCCAGTTCCATCCCACTGCTGTCTGCTGCCAAGTGAACCAAACCTGTTCCTTTTCCTCTAGCTGTCCAGAGTAGAGCTGTCCCCTGGGCCTGTGAAGGCCATAGGTTATGGCTGGCCCGACTGCCCATTCCTAAGACCAGAAAGCCTCAAGGCAGAAAGGTGTTCTCAGTCCAACTGTGCCATCTTCCAGGTAGGAAAACTGAGGCCTTGAGAGAGCAGCCTCCACTGGCAGGGAGCTAGGACTGGAGCACAGGTGTTGTGCTCCCCTGAGGTTTGTCCAGGACCCATCACATGCCAGGAGCCCCACAGTAAGAGCCCCATGCCTCAGGGGAGCCTCTGACATTGCCAAACTCCACCCTCAACATTGGGCTTCTGGGAGCTGGACCCCAGGTGCTCCACAGGCCAGATTGACTAATGGTGGTCTTTTCCCAGTTTTCAGGCAGTGTTCATTTAGTGGAAAGCATTTTCACAATCTTAAGTCCTTCTCCCTAGGGCTTTTGTGTAAACCTTTGGCACCTGCGGCCGTTGGTCTGGCGGGAAAGGGCCTCTGACTTACTGTGGAGCCTAATGTATACTGTGACCTTCTGTTGGAGGCCTCTATATTTCTGGTTTTCTCCAGGTTATCACCAGGGGCCATCATTTCTGAGTTACATTCTGTGTGCTTGTCCTCAAACTGAGGAGGCTGCTGCACTTCAGTCTGTGGTATTTTCACAGCAGCCCATAGACAGGTGCTGAGATTATTGCTGTCAGAATAGTAAACCAAGGCAGCAAGGTCAAGAAACCCCACCAGCCACACCCCAGGCAGGGGCAGGTCCTGAGCCTGGGTACCACATTCCCTTCTGACCTGGAGGTATCTTGCAACCTGACACAATTTGAAAGTATAGGTCCTTTATGACCAACTTTCAACCCGTTACACTATAGTCTAAATTAGTCTCGCAAAGTCCCTGTGGTCAAGGCATGGCTATCACATGGTATTGTCTAGGACTGTGTAAAATGTCTAGGGGCTTTCCTGGAGCTCATTAGGGTGGGTGTTGGATAGGAAAGAGAGGAGAATCTTCTGTTATTCTTGGTCTCGGAGTACTCTGAGAAGCAGGTAGACAGTGAGGTATGGCACAGGCCCCAGTTGGATTTCTATGAGTGGCAGACAGGTCAGGTCTTTTTGTTAATTAAATCTCTGCAATTCAGGTGGCATGATCTTATGGACTCTGGAGTGTCAGGCTTTGCCTTCCTGGGGTCTCCTCTCCAGATCCTGGGTGTATGTAGGGGTAGCAGTCACTTTTCTCCCTTGGGTAGGACCTGACATTGAAAAATCCTCTCCTTTATGCCCCCTATAGGCCCCCTTTTTGTATCTAGGTATCTAGAGGGCCAGGAGGCTCATCTGGGACCCTGAAAATTCTGGGAGGGTGGAGATGGTGAGGCCAGGGCTGGGGCTGTTCAGGGATAAAGGTCAAGGGCCCCATGCACACATGGCTTTCTCCAGGGCTGTGCCCCTGTTGCATACTCAGGATAGAATACGTGTGTCCGGTGTGTGCCCAGAGTGGGTATTTGCACAGATGGAGGAGAGTTAGCACGCGTGGGGGTGTGGTTGGGAGCATCTGCATGGGCAGATGCGGCTGCGCCTGGGGTGTGGGCATTGGCAGAACATGGGTGTGGCTGAGTGTGCACACATTTGCCAGCTTCTGACCAGAAATTGTCTGTCTGGTTGCATGGGGCTGATCTTTATTGTAGCCTTGGCCATCCAGGCTGGAGCCCTGGCCCTGACTATACCTGGAGTCTCAGCAGATGACTGAAGCCAGGGGAGAGAAAAGGAGCAGGCAAAGCAGTGGAGCCCAGTCCCTATGTCTTCATCCAAACACTGTCCTCTGCCCTAGACTATGGTGTTTTCTGTAATCAGCAAACCCAAAGCCAGCTCTTGGGGGAGGGGGTGGGTCTTTCTGAGAGCTGAGGCTCTGAGCTGGCCTCTGAGTCTGGGCACCTTCCTCTGGAGAACAGGCTCCAGAGTTCTACTCCTTGGCAGACCAAGCAGTGCAGCTGTCATTTGCAGGTAGGGGCTATAGTGTGTTCAAGGTCACCCTGCGAACTCACGTCAAAGTCAGGCCTGGCCCCTGAGCCCTAAAGCAGACAAAGGAGGAGGGTGGGCCATGGCTTGCCAAGGCTGCTGGCTTATTAAGACAGGGACTCCACTTTGACATAGAGGGGATGGAGAGTGGGAGCTTCCAAGACATAGGGCCTTGGGTTCAAATTCGAGTTGTTCTTTAATTAATTTGGCCTTAATTTTCCCACCTGCAAAATGGAGCTGATAATCGTATCTTTCTCATAGGACTGGTATGAAGGTTAATATTTTCTGACTGTGGCAGTCCTTAGGAAATGTTAGCTGCTCTGCAACCTTACTGGGCCTTGAAGTTTTTGCTCATGTATCAGCTCCTGAGAGAGGTCTCTTGCCCACAGCGTCCCTGAGGCTGGGAGGCCATCAGAGCACTTTCCTGATCTGGAGAATGGGGATGGAATTAAAAGATGTTTGGAGATATATATATATATATATTTATTTATTTATTTATTTATTTTTGTCTTTGAGACAGGGTCTCGCTGTACAGTTCTGGCTGGCCTTGAGCTCACTTTTGTGGCCCAGGCTGGTCTCGAACTCACACTAATCCTCCTGCCTCAGCCTCCCAATTGCTGGGATTACAGGCATGAGCAACTGCGCCTGGCTCCAATGTTTGGATATTAGATGGGACAGTGGGGCTAAAGCACAGAGCCAGGTTCCTGGTA
This sequence comes from Myocastor coypus, assembly GCA_004027025.1. Taxonomy (NCBI): domain Eukaryota; kingdom Metazoa; phylum Chordata; class Mammalia; order Rodentia; family Myocastoridae; genus Myocastor; species Myocastor coypus. The sequence continues at coordinate 36,980 of PVJA010013715.1, read as the reverse complement.
TGTAGTAGGCAGCGGAGATGAGCTCCCTAAGAGATTGTGTCTGAGTCATTTCTGTGTTTCAAGTGCCATCAGGGGCCTGTGAACATCTGCGGTGAATTGAATGGACACCTTCTAGCCGGGTGTGGTGGCTCACGCCTGTAACCCCAGCACTCCGGAGGCTGAGGCAGGAGCATTGGTGTGAGTTCGAGACCAGCTTGGGCTACAAAAGTGAGCTCAAGGCCAGCCTCAACTGCATAGTGAGACCCTGTCTCAAGAAGACAAAAAAAAAAAAAAATGGACACCTTCTGAGCCTCCCTCCCTGGTGCCAGGAAGAGTGCTGGGTGCAGGCAGTGAGCTGAGGCTGGCAGGCACCTGCTGAGCAGGACCAGCCTCTCACCTCACCCGACCCAACCCATTTTGGGCTGGCTGGAGCCCTGTGGAATGACTGCTTCCCTTAACCTTGCTCAGGGGTCCGAGTATCTCCCACCATTTCAGACCTTGCCCTGTTCCAGGCTCTGTTTCATTAATCTCTCCTGAGTTCTTCTGGGTAGGTGAGAATCTGGTGGCAGAGGGGCCTAGGAACCTTCTCTAGGCCTACCATAGGCAAGTGGCAGGGCCTGGGTTCCAGGGCTTTTGAGTGAGTCCAGAGGAGTGGCAACCAGCCTGCTGCAACCCCCATGCCCTCCCGGGCTCACAGCCGGTCACCCAGAGGCTGGCCTCCCAGGCCCCTCCCACTGCCCCACAGCTGCAGTCCTAGCTGGGCCAGGTAGCTACAAGGGACAGGGGGAACCCAGGAACAATGAGGAGGCTGGACTCATCTTTTCACCACAGGCTCCCCACTGCCTCAGTCCTCTGGGCCGCAGAGCCCCTCTGCTGCAGATGGAGAAACTCAGGCAGCATAGGGAACCCTCCCATGCTCCTCCTGCAGTGCTCTCGAGGTGGGCATGAGTCAGAGCCCAGGCCATTCATTCAATCATTCCTTCACTCTTCATTTGTCCTTCCCACTGTCCAGCAGGCAGCTGCATCTTGCTCCTTCCTCTGGCCACATCTGAGAGACACTTCTGACTCTTTCCCTTGATACCCACCCCACTTGCAAACCCTACTTCTGTAGTACACCCCAAACTCCACCACTTCCCAGCCCCAACCTGGAGAAGTGTCTGCCTCCCAGGATCCACTCCATCCCCAGAATCCCTTTTTCACCAAGAGACTTTATAGAAAGCAAACCATGACCCCTCTTCTACACAGAGTCCCTGACTCCATCTCACGCACACCAAGAGTCAGAGCCCTGCCGGAAGTGTGCAAGTCTGCGTGCCTTGCCACGCATGCCCTGGCCCCAGCTACCTGCTGCCTTCACCTCCCCTCAGTTGTTTGGCTTCCTCTGTCCTGGCCTCTGCTGTTCTGCAAGCAGACACACACAGTCGTGCCCCAGGGCCCTTCCACTGCCTCTTTCCTGGTCAGGACTGCTCTTTCCCCTCCTCTGCTTGGCTGGCTGCTTCTTCTTGAAGTCTTTGCTCATGAATCAGCCCCTCTGTCACAGTCAGGACCACCTTGAGTCCCTTGGGTCCTGTCCCCTCCACTCTTTCTGCTTAACTTGCACTCTGAGCTCTTGGCTCCTAACATGAAATGTAGTTTACTAGGTCTATATTGAGGGTTTGTCTCCCCCAAGGCTGGGAGCCCCACTAGGGCAGACTCTGCCTATTTAGTGTGTTGTTGTATTCCAAGGGCTCAGAATAGCCCCTGCATTAAAGGGGTCCCTGCTGGGTAGAGGGTGCTGCACATGCCCCAGAGCAAGCGTCTGAAAACTGTTCCTTCAGGTTTTTGGTCTCTGGGCTGCAGGAGCCCCAGGGTGCAGACGCACTTCCTGCCTGAAGGTGTGTGGGAGGTTCCAAAGGACCTGACCAGTGACCTGTAGGGCCTAGAGCTGACAAGGGCAGGACAAGTTTTGATGGGGGTGGTGCTAACGGTGAAGGGTGGGACCCAGGCTGATTTTCCTGGAGTAGTAGAGCTTTCTGTAGAGAATCTCCAACAGGGTGGAGAGGAACAAATGATCCAGCCCGCCTGGGCACCACTGTGGGGTCCTGACAGAATGTGTTGGTGAAGTTGATTGGGGCCAGATGGAAAAGAAGGATCCAGAAAGCCACGTGGAGGAGCCAGTGCATCAGCTTCCTGGAGAGCAGGGAGGCTGCGTAGGGCTTCTGAGGAGAGGGAGGTGTGGCCAGACTTGGTTCTCTGAAGGGACTGAGGGTGCTGCAGCCAGAGGGGAACCAGACAGATAGAGGAGTTGGGGCCTGGCTGGGTTACTGGAAGGACAGAGGTGTATGTGACTGGGGTAGATAAATGCACCGGAAGTGGAGTGAAGGAGGGTTGCTGTTGACCCTGGCACTCAGGGCTGGAGAGAGGAGGTCCAGGGGACACAGGTTGAAGGCAACCAAGGGGTTGACACTCAGGGACCAGGATAACAGGCAGAATCTAAGTGATGTCCTGAAGGCCTCAATGTCTGGCCAAGGGAGGCTGAGGAGAAGCCTTGGTGACTCGGGCTTAGTGAGGCCGGCTCCAGTCACCATGTACACAGGCCCCTTCCCAGCCCAGACCCTTCTGCCTGCCGGACCTGCTGCAGGCTCCTGGAGGCCTCTGCTGGGGTGGATGACTCATCGTTTTCTCTGCATCCCGCATCCGGGGGCTGAGAAGCTGCTCAAGGAGACACAGGCCCTTCCTTCGCAGGCCAGCCCTGACTGTATGCTGGCCCTGACTGTGTGCTGGCGGCAGAGGCCAAGGCACAGGCCTTGGGTCTGGCCTTAGGACATCCTGTGGGGCTGTCTGTAGGAGCACTAGCTTCCACAGTGGACCCAGGGTGGCCACTGCTTCATCTGAAAGGCTCTTATGACCCCATTCTACAGGTCAGCAAAGGAAGGCCTCTGCTGGGTAACCACTGGGATATCAGTTTTTCCATAGGAACAATGGGCTTAATGATTGTCCCTACTCTACAGGGTTGATGGGAAAACTAAAGGAGAGACACATGTGACATGCTTAGATGGGTGGGGCATTATTTTTGCTAGGTCTGCCCTGAAGTGGAGACTGTAGACTGGGCAGAGCAGCCCTAGGGAAGGCCAGAGGGCAACGCAGCCAGTGTAAGACCTGTGTGAATGGAGCCCAGCTCTGCAGCCAGCCATGTGGCTCTGCATGGTGCTTGTTTGCTCTGACCCCTGGACCTCCTGTGTACATGGAAGCTAAGTCTGCACCCCATGGGGGCATAGAGCCAAGACTTGTAGGTAGGCCAGAGCAGGGGCCCCCCCACTCTTCTATGTTGGAGTGGCTCAGAGGTACCCCCACTGCAAAGCCACTCAGCTGTCACTGTGGCAAGTGTGCATAGCAGTGGGGAAGATGGAGGCAGAGCCTGGAAGGTCTAGGCTCTGCCGTGTACTGCTGTGCAGTCTTAGGCAAGTCCTTCCCCTCTCTGAATCTGTTTCCTCATGAGGTGATAGCAAAATTAAACTAGGGAGATAGTAGCTCTGACTGTTTCCCCCACCATGTACCCTGCAGTTTGTGGTATAGAGGCATTGATACGGCAAACCCTCAGTAAAGGGGAACTGTAATCCTACAATTAGGATTCTCACTGGAATGGACCCATAACTGGCATCTGAATATCCTGCTCTGAAGTGGTGCTCACTCAGGCCTGCACTTTTTTCTTTTTATTAATTAATTTATTTTTTTCTTGTTTCAGAACCTTTATTTGTTTATTCACTCACTTCTATGGCCGGCTCAGCCCGCCTCGAGGGCAGGGCTGGCGCAGCATGTGGTGCTGGGGATCAAACCGCGGTCCCTGAAGCCGCCCAAGCTTTCCCAAGCAGGCGCTTTAGACCACTGAGCCATCCCGCCGGGTCCTGAGGCCTGCGCTTTTTAAAAAAATTTTTTTGGGGCCCTGCACTTTGAATTGTGCTCTGTGGCTCACTCTTGGAATGACCTTGAAATAAGTCCCTGTATCCCTCTGAACCACAGCTCTCTCTTCTGTAAAATAGGCCCAGTGTCTCCCATGTGTCATGGGGCTGCCTCAGGAGGTACAGAGACAGATACTTCACTTCTGGTGCTGAGCACAGGAACCAGGACTTGTTCTGTGCTGTGCCCATGGTATGGCCCGTGGAGAGACAGCTGGGGGAGGGGACAGGGGCAGAGATGTAGGAGGGGAGTGTCGAGGGGTGGGAGAGTATGAATCTGGAGAGGATGCAGGGAGACAGGGCGGCCTGGGCAGAAGGACAGATCTTAGGTAGAGTACTGGAAGCCAGAACAAAGGGGAGGCTGTCTGGGGTGTGGGGAGCAGGCAGTAGGCTTTAAGGGTACAGGCTGCTGCAGGGTTTGGGAGCAGGTATGTACCCTGGGGTGCAGTGTCCTGGATTTAAAACCTGGGCCACCAATCTGCTGTCTGGTCTCAGGCATATCTTACCTTCTTTGAGCTTCTATTTCCATAGCTGTAAAATTGGCATATCAGTGACCTCTTAGGGTTGTAAGGATGATTTTGGGGTACATGAAATAGTTAACGCCTCTGTAGAGCAGAAACAGTGACAGCTGTGATACAGCCCATGTTTGCTGATGGCTGTGAAGTGCCAGGCCTGAGTTAAATGTCCCACGTGTGATTCCGCATGACTGGCCCAGTGTGCTGCTCTAGCCAATCCTCATCTGAGCGATGGGACACCAAGGCTCAGAGAGGTGAAATCCTGTGCTGGAGGTCACACTCTAAGGAGAGGCAGAGCAGGGAGAGAAGCTCTCATCATGTCCCCACCCATCCCTCTAACAGCCAGCATTGGATCCCTCAGTCCCCTGTGGTCCCCAGGCAGGATAGTGGCAGTACCCATCCTTGTGGCTGACTGCTGGCTTCAAGTCAGGCAGCCTAGGCACCAGTAGGCCCTGCTGGGTGTAGCCCTTAGGGACAGTGCAGTTACAAGAGGTGGGGAGTGGCATGGGACCACAGGGCAGCTGAGGTGGGAGGCTGGTGCCAGCTCCTGTGAGGCCTGTCTCACCCAGGATGGGTGGGACTGAGAAAGGGGCACAGCCCAAGAGGAATGGGCACCAGTTCGCAATCTGGGCAGCACTGGGACTCGGTGTAGGGAGAGAGTGCTGCAGAGGCTGGGTGGGGGCATTCTGGTGAGCCAGGAGCTGGGGGAGGAGGGACAGGGCCTCCCTGGAGGACCAGGGTCCCGTGAAAAAGGGTGTATAGCAGTTGTGGGAGGTTCAGCTTTAAAAGAAATATATGCATGCAGTTAGAGCAAAACCAGCAAAGCAGCAGTCTCCAGCAAGGGAGACTGCACACGGAGTTCCTCTGCTTGGAGGGCTCCAATCAGAGTTCCAAACCCCCAAGTCCTCCCCGTGAGACCATGTGGGCTCTGGAGCTGGGCTGCCTCAGGGAGGGTCCCAAATTAGTTTACTTGCTGTGTGACCTGGGCAACTTCCTTAGCTTCCTTGCACCTCAGTTTCTACACTGAAAAGTAGGGGTGATTATAGGACTCCTTCACTGGGGAGCTGTTTTGAGAACTGAGTCTTCAAAGGCCAAGCAGAGCTTGGGCAGGCAGGTGGCTGAGGCTTGAGAACACCCTTGTTGCTGCCCCACACTGTTCCATGCTGCCCCACGCTGCTGCTGCTGCTGCTGCTGCTGCTGCTGCTGCTGCTGCTGCTGCTGCTACTGCTGCTACTGTCAGGGTTATTGCTATTGCGCACGTGTGGCTGCACCATGCTTGTGGCTTTGACGCCCAGCTCCCCTTGCAGGTCTCAAAGCTCGGTTTTCATGGTTTCTTTCTTTGGAGTAGAGGCAGAGGTGAGAGGTCAGCTTGAGGTCACCCAGTGGGCCGGGGGCCTGGCCACTGCTCCATCTGGGCTCCTGGTTCAGGGACAGGTTCCCCGTGGCTATGCTCTGTATACAAGGTGAGGATAAGAGGGAAGAGGGCACTCAGGAAAGAGCCGTTGGCCAGACCACAGAAGATGGGCCCCAGGCCTTCTGCTACTGTTTCCACTGTTTGTGGTAATGCGACCCAGCTGTGACCTCCCGTCCCTTCTCAGCAAGGGGCTAAGACAGGGGCTAAGACAGTGCCTTGGATGTGGGGAGGTAGTGGGGGCTGGGATTGTTCATCAGGGACCCCAGCTACAGATTCCTGCCTGTGCCCAGAATGAAGACCCCCCCCCCAGGTGGGGAGATATTCAGATGTAGCTGGGAAGCACCTAGCAGCTAGCTGAATCATGACTATTGCATAGTAGATGAGTGACTAAGGGAGAAATTAATCTTTGTGGGTCTCAGTTTCCTCCTCTGTAAAATGGGCACAGCAGTTCAACCTGTGCGCATATATTGGGTGAAGGTTAGAGACCTGGCTTACAGCTCTGTGTTTGGCAGCGTTGGTCATTATTTTAAGGAATTGAGGAATTTGACCTGAGGAACCATCAGTGAACAATGCACAGACCTGTACATGCATTCAATGATTTGTTGTACCTGGTGTGGAGCAGGTCCGCCTGTCTCTCCACAGGAGTTTGCCCAGCTCCTCCTGGGTGCCAGGAGCTGTGCCTAGGCTGCCCCCACCCCCCGGGCGTGGAGCCCCAGGTGACGGTTCAGAGTGCAGCCTAAAGGTCCACAGCTGGGGATATAGCCCAGGTTGAAGGGTCTGGGTTCTATCCTAAGTACAGGAGGAAAATAAGAAACAAAACCACTCCAGGGCTCCATGTCCCTGTTACTTCCAAGTCCTTTGCTGTAACTTTGGAGTGATGTGAACACAGTGATGTATTTTCGTCACTGCTGTGTTCTTGATTAGATAGCTGTCTTAAGTCAGTTTCTCTTCTACAAAAGGAAGGAACAGAGCTGTTGTGGGGTAACGTGAGGGCTGACGTGAGGGCTGGGTCCCATGCTCCGGGGGCCCGCGGTCGTAGCAGGGATTGTCTGCTCTGCCCAGCAGCAGGTTCCTCCAGGCTGGTATGGAGGAAGGAGGCCAAGCTAGGAGACTGAGCAGGGCTGCTCCTGGAAGACTCACACTTAGCCACGTTAGCAAGCCCACTGGGCAGAGACACAGGCTATGGAAGGAGGAAGAGGACCTGGCTGGAAGGAGGTCTGGGGCTGGGGAGATCTGGCTGTGTGGCTCTGTGCTAGAACTCCAGAAAGCTAGATCCCAACCCTGGAGCCACCTTGCATCACGAAAGAGGAGAAATGCAGGGGGGAAGCCAAGAGTAGTCCAGTGTGCGCAGGGCAGAGGCCTGCTTGCCAGAGGTTGCATCCCAGATTGGAGCAGGATCTGTAGGATCAGAGGGGAGGGCTGACGGGGTGCCGATGTCACCTCTTCTTCCTCACAACCCCTGCCTTGTTCTCCGCAGAGACCTTTACTATTCTGTCATTTATTTATTTTTATTTTTATTTTTATTTTTTGTCTTTTTGAGACAGGGTCTCGCTATGTAGTTCAGGCTGGCCTTGAGCTCACTTTTGTAGCCCAGGCTGGTCTCAAACTCGCACTGATCCTCCTGCCTCAGCCTCCCGAGTGCTGGGATTACAGGCGTGCGCCACCACGCCCGGCCTATTCTGTCATTTATTTATTGATCGACTTGGAGAAGCCTTCCTGGGATGCAGTACTGAGCTCCATAGATGTGGTGGCTTCTGCCTTGGAAGTGTTCAGGGCACCGTGCAGGAGACAGATGCTGAGTGACATGGTTGAGGTGGTGCCGATGATTGTGACTGGTGGTGTTGAGAATGGTGGTCATGGTGATGGTTGTCACGTTGGAGGTAGTGGTGGTGGTGGTGATTGTGAGGCTGGTGATGATGGTAGTAGATCGGCTCACATTTACAAAGCCTTCCTGGTTGCTGGTCTGTTTTTAGTACTTCCTGTGTGTTTGCACATTGGGTGCCTACAACAAGCCTACAAGGCACTAAGATCTTATGCAACTTGCCCAAGGCCTACCATGAGCAAAGGGTGGCACCCAAAAATAAGAGCTCAGTAAGGCTAGCTGGCCATCAGCTTTGACCAGATATAGCCACTGCCCCTCCTCCCTGTCACAGGCAGGGTCCTTCCTTGCTTCTTGACCCAGCACAGGGCCCAACACAAAGTATATGCAAGCAGGGTTTGAAGAAGCTGGGCCATGCAGTGTTCCTCAGCCTGCATTCTCTCTGCTGTGAGAGGGAGGCCCTTAGAAGGTGAGGAATTGCCATGCTAGCTGTGGCAGCTGATACTTGCAGGGGGAGATCCCACTTCCTAGGTCAGGAGATAAAACAGGTAAGAAGGTTGTGTTTGTGCCCTCTGACTAGGATCTGGTTAGAGTAGGCAGGCAGAGGCCACGGTCTCTGGTAGACCTGCCACATGCACCTCCTTGCTGTTGGCCTTACATCAGCCCTAGGAAAGGTGCTGCCTCTCTGCTGCTGACACCCACACCTCAGGAAGGGAGGGAGGCAGGGACCTGGGCTTCTGCAAGTCCAAGCTGATCCTGAGCCAGGGGAGAGAATCAGGGCTGGGGACAGAGGGCCAGAACACAAATGCTGCTTTTTGCTTCCTGTGTTTCCACTCTGGGCCTCACTTTTCTTCCCTTATTCAGGTATCTGCCAAGCACTTGCTCATTGCTGGGCTGACCACTCTGGAGGGTCTTAGGAAAATCCATGTCCTGGGAGAGCGGGTGTGCCCTGGGGCGGGTGCTGCAGGAGGCAGGGTAGTAGCCACTCTGCCAAGTGCTGGGGATGCTGCAGAGAAAAATAAAGCAGAGTGAGGGTGTTGGGGGGTGGGGCTGTTGGAATTTTAAGCGCGGTGTCAGAGGCAACCTCAGTAAGGTGACTATTTTCTTTCTTTCTTTTTTTTTTTTTGTGGTGGTGGGGATGGTACCTAGGGCCTCTCCAGTGTTAGGCAAGTACTCTCGCTGAGATACACACCCAGCCCTGAGGAAGTGGCATCTGGAACAAAACCCTGAAGGAAGCATGGGAGCAGAGTGCAGGTATCAAGGAAAGCATTCCAGGAAGGGAAGAGGGAAAGCATTCCAGGAGAGGGAAGATCAGGGCAGAGGCCCCCAGGCATGGGTATGTCTGGAACAGTGTCCCCAGCTCCTGTCATCCTGTGAATTTGGGAATCAAGATGCAGTATTCTACCCTTCAGGACCTTCGGCCTCAGAATACAGAGATTTCTGACCTTACAGTCCATCCCAAGGTAGAGTTGGGGCTGCGGCCTTTCTAGTCATTTCTTCAACTTGAAGACTGGGTGTTATGACCATGGTGACTGGAATAGCAGACACTACCCCCTGACTCCTCACCCCAAGTGGTTGTTTTTTACCTGACTGTAGGTTCCAGTCCTGAGTCTGCCACTTTTTTTTTTTTTTTTAAGAATTTTTATTTTATTTTTTTTCTTGTTTCATAACTTTTGTTTGTTTATTTTATTTTTATGGCTGGCTCAGCCTGCCCTGAGGGCAGGGCTGGCGCAGCATGTGGTGCCGGGGATTGAACCATGGTCCCTGCAGCTGCCTAAGCTTTCCTAAGCAGGTGCTTTAGACCACTGAGCCATCCTGCCGGGCCCCTCTGCCACTTTCTTTCTTTCTTTCTTTTTTAATTTGTTTTCACTTTTTTTCTCTTGTTTCAGAACTTTTGTTTGCTTATTTATTTATTTTTATGGCCGGCTCAGCCTGCCCTGAGGGCAGGGCTGGCACAGCATGTGGTGCCGGGGATCGAACCCAGTCCCTGCAGCCGCCTAAGCTTTCCTAAGCAGGTGCTTTAGACCACTGAGCCATCTTGTCAGGCCCTCTGCCACTTTTTTTTTTTTTTTTCTTTTTTGAGATAGGGTCTCTTTCACTATGCAGTTCAGACTGGCCTTGAGCTCACTTTTGTAGCCCAGGCTGGTCTCAAACTCGCACCGATCCTCCTGCCTCAGCCTCCCGAGTGCTGGGATTACAGGTGTGCGCCACCGCGCCTGGCTCCTCTGCTACTTTCTTATGTGGCTTCAGGCGAACCATTCTGTGAGTGTCAGTGTAGTCCTCTGTAAGATGGGGAGGGGAAGCCTGCTGATCAGAGTGGCCATGGGGCCTCCAGGAAGTGGTCTGAGATCCTGGCCCTGGCCCTGGCCCTGGCTACAGGAACCACTCAGCAAATGTTTAAAGTCAGCACCTGACATTCTGGTGCGACTTTGAGTTGTTTTCACAGATATTGGCAGTTTGTTGTATCCTTTAAGTGTTCTACGAACCCTAAGAGAAAAAGGAAAAGATGATATTCCCATCTTATGAAGGGGTACACTGAGGCTTGGAGAGGATAAGTTGATTTGTCCAGGATTTCAGGGGAGCAGAATTCATGGAGGCCTAAGACCAGGGTCTCCTGATTCATTGAATCAGGGCTGGAGGGTGAGCGAAGGCTGCCTGGTGCCCATAGTCCTCCCAAGTGTGCAGGCACCCAGACACAAATGTACCACATGCACAGGGGCACCGTGCAATAATGACTTTCAGGTTTGTGATCTCTAGCAGGTGTCCTAAGGCCTCGCTTGGTGGGTCAGGGTCTGTCGCAGAGATAGTGTGGGGGAAGCTCAGGCTGTGGGTGGGCGGGGGAGGGGAGAGGTCCCTGGAGAACAGGAAGAAGAGCCTCACATGATTGTCCCTTTCGCCTGTCTGTCCATCCGGTGTCTAGCCTTGCTGGACTGGGAGGGCTGGATCTCTAGAGGATTCTCTCATAGCCCCGCCCCCAGATGCCTGTCCCTGTCAGCTTTTCTGAGCCTCAGGACTGCTGTAAGAGGGGCAGCACAGGGAAGGACGCTCAGGTTCTGAGAGGGGCTGTTGGGCCAGCTCCCTGAGCCAAGATTCAGCCCCAGAGAGCAGGGTGACAGCCAGACAGGGGCTGGAAGCAGGCCTTGCAGGAAGACTCATCCTCCCTTGAACCTTCCTGCCCACCCGTCAGTTGCTTTCCCAGCCTTGGTAGAGGGCCCCACCCACTAATCTCTGGCAGCCCCAGCTCTCATCTCACAGAGCTCCTGACCCCACCCTGCATTAGCTTTCTGTGGGGCACCGGGCTGCTCAGCACTCAGCTGGAGAGGCCAGGGAGCCCAATTCCGTTCACCCCTGGAGGTCCTAGGCATCCTTTCCCAGTGCACACACAGGTCTTTAGACCCATTTCATAGATGAAGAAACTGAGATACAAAGAGGAAAGACTATGACCTAAAGCCCACAGGTTGCATGAAATAGAGCCAGGACCCCTAGGCCCATGCTTCCTGTGTGCTTTAGCTATCTTCCCGTTTCTTGAGCTGTAAAATAGGAGATCAGCTAGACAATCTCAGAGCACAGTGGAATCGGTGCAGTTCTAGCCCTAGCAGCTTCACTCCCCAGCCTGAGGCCGGGGGGTTGCTTCACCTCCTGGTGCCTCGGTTTTCCCACTTGGCCTGGGGCCCAGGGCCAGTACTATCACCCTGGAGCTGCAGAGATGTGCAGTGAGCAGCAGAGTTCCTGAGAACAATGGGATACTATCGAGTGCTATTCCAGTCACTTGCTCCATCCCTGTGCACTTTCCCCTGGGGCTTTTGCTCTTCCTGGGGTGTGGCTGGGGTCTGGGCTAGGATGATGTGTAGATGTGTTCTGGGGACAGAAAGTGGAGGGCACCCATTGTGGTTCACAGTGAGTGACAGAGAACCGTGGAAGTGGAGCCAGTTGAGGCACTGGCAGCCAAGGGTGCTTTTGTCCCCTTTGCCTCCTCTCCTACAAATTAGCAATTGCCTTTCCTGCTCCTGCAGGCTGGGCCTTCCTGGGAGAATTGCTCCAAAGCAGCCACTGAGCAAGGAGAAGCCACCTAGCTAATTAGTAGATTTCCACCAGAGACAAGCTCAGGGCCTTCTGGCCAGAATTGGGGCCACAAGGACCTAGGAGCTGGTACCAGCTCAGCAGGGAGACCAGCATAACATCATGTCTTGGCTTGCTTTCTTTTTCCTCCTTCCTTCCTTCCTTCCTTTCTGTTTGAGACAGGATCTCACTATGCAGTTCAGGCTGGCCTTCAGCTTACTTTATAGCCCAGGCCGGTCTCGAACTTGCAATGATCTTCTGCCTCAGCCTTCTGAGAGCTGTTTTTTGTCATGGGGTTTCAGTCCTGGCTGTAGGGGTTTAGGGATGTGACCTTAGCTAAGTCACTTTGGCTCTGAGGGTAGGTTTCTTCATCTTGAACTTCAGCACTGTGTGGGTTTGGGGCACCAGCACACTTAACTGTCACTGCCTTGGGCCTCTTCTGGCTTAGGAGGGGAAACACAAGGACAGTGCTTGGGACCCTGAGTGCTGTTTCATGGGAACAAGCAGCAGCAGCTCAGCAAGGCTGTCTCCTGGCAAGAGAGAGGCTTGGTTTTCCAAGTCTAAGCCTCCTTTTTTGCCCTCCCTGGAATTGAAAAATTGAGTTGCAGTGTGGGCGCGGGCCTGCCGAGGACCGGGTCTGGCCCAGCCTTCAGGAAAGGTAGAAGTGCTTGCGCCCTTTTCTCTCCTCAGAGCTCTTTGCATCTTTCTCTCTTCTGGTCCTCAGGAGCCCCAAAGCAGCAGCCCTTCCTGTGGGCATGGGCTGATCAGGAGGATGTCAGGCCTGATCCGGACAGTGATGCTGAGCTGCGTAGGGTAGGGGTGCCACGTGAGCAAAGGGGTGTAGCAAGGGCCCTGCTCAGGGTGCAGCACAGCCTGGACCTGTGGAAGGTGAAGGAAGCAGAGATTGGGGAGATGGGGGTGTCCTTCATAGCTGGGGCACATACAGACACATCAGACAGGCCACTGATGCCCTACAAATCAGCCTGGGTTTTATCTGGCACTGGGGAGTGAAGGAAGGCTCTGGGTAGAGGGGGATACAGTATTGCTGGCCAGGAAGGTGGAAATAGTGAGGCTAGAAACCTGGAGGGCCTGAAGTCACCCTAAGGCCTCCCTCTCCTAAGGGGAGGCCTGGCCAAACCCCCTAGCTGGAGCCTCTCTTTCTTCATGTGTTCAGCCAGTGGCTGTTGACCTCCTGCTTCCCTTAGGGCTTTGGGCAAAAATAAACTGTCCTTTTGCTGGGCCTGCTTCCAGTCCCCTGTAGTACTCATTGAAGAAGAAACCAAGGCCCAGTGGGGAGAGGCCACACCGGCCGGCAGGGGCGTGCCCCTGTGTTTCCAGCCAGTTCCCCAGAGCCCAGTAAATCACCTCAGGGCCACCAGCATAATCAGTGCCTTCGTGCTGCTCTGGGTGCGCTGCACCTGTCCCTCCACTGAGAGGGCAGTGGTCCAGATCCTCAGCCCCTTTCTGTGCTTCAGGCTACAGGCGGATGCTTCCAGAATTGCGCTGATGGGAAAAAGCACTCCGCTCATTTTTTTGTCAGGGAAGCTGGGAGAAGATAAAGCCAGTGAGAGAAGTGTTCCAGCGGTGGGGTTTTTCCAGCTGGGCTGGGCCACCCGCGGAGCCCTGAGTCCCCACGTGCACCGCCTCTCTCCCCCGCGGGCCTTCGCTGCCGCCGTCCCTAGTGATGGTGCCCAGGCTGCTGACGCGGTGGCGTTGGCTGCAGTTTCTCACCTGCGCGCGCGGGTCTGGCTCCAGCAAGAGAGGAGGAGGAGGTGGAGGAGGAGGAACAAGAGGAGGAGGAGGAGGAGAAGGAAAAAAAGGTCCTTGAGATGGTGACAAAGGTCTGAGTGTGGGCCGCGGGAGCAGTCTGTTTCCAGGCAACTGCTCTACCCTGGGCTCCCCGCGGCGGCGGGCACATCCGTCATGCCTCTGTGCCGCGCAGCGCCTGCTTCTCGGTGAGGGAGTGCAGCGCCCATCGCCCAGCGGCCAGGCACATGTTCCCTGAGGCTGGCAAGCTCCACTCTGGGAGCACGGGAGGACCTCCTACGGGGCCCACGTTAGAAAGCAGGGCATTGTTATGGCCTTGTTGGCCAGGCGCCGAGTAGGTGCCCATCTGAAGGCCTGGTGCGCATAGGGCAGAGCGCTCAATCCTTAAACCATCCACCTAGGATAGGCTGCAGTTTAGTGAATAGGCTGTGGATGACTATTACACCCTTACATACTTGCTGTTTGTTCTTAGGTATGTTTTTCTACCCTGCCAGATCTCAGTTTCTTCATCTGTGAAATGGATAAGGAGTTTTCATCTTGTGCTGTTGCTGTGGGATTAAATGGCTTGGGAGTCAGGTAAGGCAGCACATACCTGTAGGCCCAGTGTTCAGACAACTGAGGCAGGAGGATTTTAGTGAGTTCAAGGCCAGCCTGAGCCACATAGTGAGACTGTGTCTCACAAAAAAAAGGTAATAAAAATTTAAGAATAAATAAATAAATGGCTTATAGGTAATGCCCTAAGTACAATGCCTGGCACATGGTAGTGCTTAGTAAATTCATTAATTGTACAGAGCTGGTCAGGGTGGTGGGAAGTTTACCATCTTTTGCAATTAGCAAATTCCATTTGTGCTGCTTTTAACCGAGTGTGCTGTTGCTTTGTCCTCTCTTTCCTCCCGACTAAGCCAGGAGGTATGCCTCAGTGCCTCAGTGTCCTGGCTGGCTTAGGTGTGAAGCCCTATCTGTTGTGGGGAGGGACAGTGATGCTCCGTGCCAGCACACAGGACCAGAATACTCCTTATTCAGCAGAGTTCGACTGGCACCCAGGGGTGCCTTGTGGGGGCAGGAAGAGGAGCAGACCCAGCAGGCTGCCTCGCCACTCCCCCCACCTGCTTCTTAGCTGCTCAGCTCTGCAGGACTGCCCTGTCCCCTGCCCCTAGGTAACCAGCCCAGTAACTCTGATTGCTCCAGTGTCCACCCCTGTCCCTCACCCTGCCCTCTTCCTCCTTTATGGAAATGACCTCAGGGGGTGCCTTGTAACAAGGGGAGAAAGGGAGTAGGAGAAGGAGGTGGCCCAAGTGCTAGGGAGCCAGGCATGCGGCCTGTCTTTGTCTGAGCTGGGCAGCCAAGGGAGGCTCGGTCCCCTGGGGCAGGTCATGCTGCCTGCCTTTTGGCAGCTCTGGGAGGCTGCGTAGGCAGCAGGTCCTGGGCAGGCCTGAACTGGCAGCAGCCCCTGGGACAGCCTTGCCCACTCAGGCAAGAGGGAGGCCCACAGCTGGGAGCAGAGAGGGCTCACACTGCTGCTTCCATTCCAGCCAGTCTGGGAGACAGCATCATTTTGGGGTCAGTTTCAGATACATCTCAGCACCTACTGTGCGCTGGGTGCAGTGACAGCCTTCAGGACCAGGCTATACAGTCTTAGGTTTAAAGCCTGCTGACAGCCTGCTCTAGTCTAGTCTAGCTGAAGCTATAGGAGGGGGGCAGGCAAACTGCCCACCTCACCAGGCCTCCATTTGCTGGCTTGAAAAACAAACCATAGCCATAGGCCTCGAGGAACAAAGATAGCTTCTGGGTCTGCTGCTGCTGTTGTTATTGTGCTTGACTCTGCCCTTGAGAAGGGATTAGTTCCTACTATGTGTCTGATCCCTGCCCCAGAGAAAATCTAAACCAAGAATTATGTCCTGAGTGCCTACTGTGGTGCCAGCATCCTGGGCTGGGCATTCAAGATACCTGGTATAAAGTCCTCTGGCCAAGAAGGGAGGGAGGTCAGCATGAGGTCCTACTGTGTGCTGCGCTCATTGCTGAATGTTGAAATCCAGAGGGGGACAGACCTAAGTAAGTCAGGAACCCCAGGATAATTTGATGGAAGAGGCCCAGAATGTCAGCCTAGAGCTGAGGCCCAAGGAAGGCTTCTTGAGGATGTGACCTGGAATCTTGGCACTAGGCTCTCATTCAGCAGGTCCCCTCTGAAACAGCTCCATAATGTGTCCTTCCTTGGGCTCCAGAGTCCTGGGATGCAGACTCACTTCCCAAGGAGGGATGTCCATTTCCAAACTTGCACTCAGCTGGCCTGCCCTCAGACCCAGTCTCAGCCCCCTTCCCTGTGCTGACCCCAGCTCAGCTTGGCCTGGGTAGCAGCAGCTTTGTTGGCCTGGCTGCACCCTCGTCTCTCCAGTCCACTCCTCCAGCAGCCAGAGCAGTCTTCTGGAACATAAATCACACAGCATCAGTGTCTAGCCTAAAACCCTTCAGTGGCTCCCCAGGGGCTCTTAGGACAAAGACCAGAGTCCATACTGCAGGCTGCAAGGCCTGTCCAGGTCCAGTGCTGTGGATCCTCCAGCCTCAGAGGGAAGAGGAGGGGGCTGTGGTCAGGCCAGAGCCTCTACCTGCCTGTGCAGCCTCTTGTAGCTGCAGGGAGGAAGTGAATACAGGTGGTGTACCCCACTATGGCTCTGGGGATACAGGGTGGTGGTGGAAGATGAGTCATGCAGGACAATAGGCCAGTGTGGTAGCACACAGTCCCTTTAGCTCCATGCCTCAGTTTCTCCATTGGTAAAATGAGGAGGCTGCCTAGTTGATGCCCCGAGTAGTGATATTGGGAGTGCTGGGCCCGGCGGGATGGCTCAGTGGTCTAAAGCCCCTGCTTGGGGAAGCTTGGGCGGCTTCAGGGACCACGGTTCGATCCCCGGCACCACATGCTGCGCCAGCCTTGCCCTTGGGGCAGGCTGAGCCAGCCATAACAATGAGTGAATAAACAAATAAAGGTTCTGAAACAAGAAAAAAAAAAAAAAAGATATTGGGAGTGTTGGGGCCCCTTGGACGTTCCTGCACACATGGAGTATCGCTGCCTGCTCCACACGGGGGCCACAGAGAAGTTAGAAAATAGGGGGAGGTACTGTATACATCTCTCAGCCCCAGGAGACATGGAGGCCCCAGGCACAGACACTTCCTTGGCCTTCTCTGTGTCAGCCAAGCCCCCTGTAACCAGTTGGTGAGCAGCAGCAGTGACCGAGGGCAGTGACACAGGGGACCCTACATGTTAGGTCATATAACTCAGCAAGCTGGAGTTTTAATTCCTGGGGATTCACATCTCTTGGGAATCTTTTTTCTTTTTTTTTTAAATTTAATTTTATTTTTTTTTTCTTGTTTCAGAATTTTTGTTTGTTTGTTTATTTATTTTTATGGCCAGCTCAGCCTGCCCTCGGGGTGGGCTGAGCTGGCCATAAAAATGAGTGAATAAACAAACAAAGGTTCTGAAACAAGAAAAAAATACATAAATAAAATAAAAAATTCTTGGGGGCTGGGGAGATAGCTCCGAGGCACAAGTGCCTGCTGGGCAAGTGCAAGGTCGTGAGTTGGAACCCTGGTCCCACAAAATAAATAAATAAATAAATAAAAAATTCTTAAAAAAAAAATAAGATTACAAAAATTAAGACTTGATAAAAATCTCATCTCGTTTATTTTTCCCCACCACGTAGCTCCTTCTGAGAAGGTGCTGATGTGACCAGCTTGTATATTTGATGACTGTTTAAACAAATTCAAGAGCTAGAGCTGGCCAGCAGCTGCCCCCCTCCTTACCTTCCCCCCATAAGAGTTGCACCTAGCCTCTGCCTCCACCACCCTCTCCCTGTGAGGAGTTCTAGGCTGGCATTGCTTGGACTGCCCAGAGCAGGCCCCAGATCCTGTTTTCAGAGCTTCTCTATATAAGTAGCACACAGGGACCAAGGACATATTGAGAAAGTTCTAATTAGCCACCCTGAGCACCCTCAGCGCCATCACCAAGCAAGTGGCAGGAAGGTTGGTGCTGCCACTCTGCACTGAGACCCCAGGGCAGCCCCATAGGCACCAGGAGGATGATCCATGGCGAGGGGGATGTTTGGATGTGTGGATGCGTGGACACAGCGTTTTCCGTGCTAGACAGCAGCTGTGTCCCAGGCTTTGCAGGTGATGTATCACTTGGCCCCACCCTGGGATCTCCAGAGAAACACTGTTGCTTTTGGAACTTTCTCTGCTGGCCTCAGGCAGGTCACATGCTCTCTGTGCCCCCTGGGACCTCTGCTGGCCTGAGGCCAGCTCTTGCTAGTCCCTCTCCAGTTAGGATCAGACCCATTGAGTGGGGTGAAAAGGAGTATAGCACTTTCGCCTGAGGCTGAGGCCTCCTGTGTTGGCAGATGCCACCGCTGATGTCCCAGGAGATGAGACTAGGTCAGAGCTGAGAGTTACACGGGGCCCAGCCTCTGGGTAGCTGTGGGACTTCGGTTTCCCTCTCTTAGTCTTCACTTCTCTCTAGGTTCCCTGAGGTAAGCTTCTGCTGAAGGCAGGGCCAGTGCTGAAGTCT
Source organism: Myocastor coypus (assembly GCA_004027025.1). NCBI lineage: Eukaryota > Metazoa > Chordata > Mammalia > Rodentia > Myocastoridae > Myocastor > Myocastor coypus. Next base: position 18,940 of record PVJA010013715.1, on the reverse strand, counting down.
TCTGGTGGCTCTGTGAGGAGAGAGAGCTGGCTTGTCAGCACGGCCTTGGCAAAGTGGGGCTCCGTGGCTCTGTTCTCTGACCCACCTGGCCCAGCCCAGCCCAGCCCATCTCCTGGCTAAGATCCAGTAACAAAGCGCTGGTCTGGCTCTTTTTCAAAGCGCTGGTCTGGCTTTTTTTCAGAGTATAATATTTTGAAAGATAATAGAATCTCATTTAAAAAAAAAAACAATAGGGGCCTGGCGGGATGGCTCAGTGGTCTAGAGTGCCTGCTTGGGAAAGCTTGGGCAGCTTCAGAGACTGCGGTTCGATCCCCGGCACCACATGCTGCACCAGCCCTGCCCTCGGGGTGGGCTGAACCAGCCATAAAAATGAGTGAATAAACAAAGGTTCTGAAACAAGAAAAAAAATAAAAAATTAAAAAATTAAAAAAAAATAAAAAAAACAATAATGTATCAGATATTAGTGTATAGTGAGCAATGACAAAAAAACCCACTTCCCCCTTCGCTGCCTGCTGGCCACCTAAGGCCCCTTTCCAGGGCTGCCAGTTATGCCCTGAGCATCCTTCCAGTGACATTTTATGTGTACATTGCATAAAGGCACACGTATTTCTAAGACGTTGCTACTTTCACACAAAAAATGCTGCATGATGTTCCATAGGTTGCTTTTTTTTTTTTTTTTTTACTGTAATGGCTTTATTGAGATATAATTCACATATCACAAAATTCACCCATTTAAAATACAGTTCAATCATTTTTAGCATTTTCAGAGTTGTGCATCCATTACCACAATCAATTTTAGAACATTTTCATCACTTCAGAAATAACCATCAGCTGCCTGGGAGGCTGAGCTTCCAGGACAGTCCTAGGAGTTGGAGGGCAGCCTGGGCAACACAGCAAGAACCCTGTGTGTGTGTGTGGGGGAGCGGGGCGGAGACTAAGACTGTACCCGTAAACATTCAACATTCATTGCTGGACCAGGGATATAAGACAAGCACTTGCCTTGCAAGAATAAGGTCCTGAGTTTGATTCTGAGTTTTTAAAAAAATCAACTCCTGTTGGTCTCAGCCACCCCTGCCAGTCTGAGCCAGCCACTATAGATTTATAGGTTTTCTGGACATTTGCTGTTAATGGAATTACACAATATATTCACAACAGATTTTGTGTATTTAATTTTCTAAGATGTATCTATATTTTAGTATGTATCAGTACTTACTCTTTTTTTTTTTTTTTTTGAGACAGGGTCTCACTATGCAGTTCAGGTTGGCCTTGAGCTCACTTTGTAGCCCAGGCTAGTCTTGAACTCACACTGATCCTCCTGCCTCACCCTCCCAAGTGCTGGAATTACAGGTGTGCGCCACCACGCCCAGCTTAAAATAGAAACAAAAAAAATTTTTTTTTGCCCCAGAATCAGGGATTGAACTCAGGGCCTTGTGCTTGCCAAGCAAATGCTTATTCTACTGAGCTATCTCCCCAGCCCCAGTACTTTACTTTTCTCTCCTTACTGAGACAAAATATCAAACGCTCAGAATTAAAGAGGGAATTTTTTTTTTTTTTTTTGTCTTTGTGAGACAGGGTCTCGCTATGCAGTTCAGACTGGCCTTGAGCTCACTTTTGCAGCCCACGTTGGTCTCAAACTCCCACCAATCCTCCTGCCTCAGCCTCCTGAGTGCTGGGATTACAGGCGTGAGCCACCACGCCCGGCTGGGAATGGTTTATTTAGCTCACAGTTTATGATGGTGGCTCGCAGCCTATACTCTGGCCCCAAGGCAGGGTGGCGTGGCAGAGGGGCATCACGGTGGAGAAGCAGTCCACGTAGGGCAGAAGGCAGCAAGCAGCAAGGCTGGCTACAGCTCTTTTTGCCTCTTATGTCTTACCCAGGCTCCTTAGGGCAGGTCACACTCACGCCCTCAGTCCTGGTGCCTGGAGCCTAGCATTGCACCCGGAGTCAATTCTAGCCTCATGCTCCAGGTCCAGCCACCTCTAAAAAAGCCCCACCTAGGATAGCGTGTGGCTTTTAGGGGACAGCTAGACACAAACTCCAGCAGACATGCCCACTTCCTGAAGCACTGCACATTTTGCATTCCCACTAACAGCTTAGCCCCACTGGGTTGAATTTCTCCACATCGCTCCAGTAACTTGTTACTCTCTGACTTTTTTATTAGAGCCAACATCATGGATGTGAAGTGGTATATTATTGTAGGACTGATGTGCTAATAGTATCCATCATCTCGTGTGCTTAATGGTCATTTTTATCTAATTTGGAGAAATTTCTATGAGATCTCACATCATTATATTACCAAATTGTAAGTGTCCTTTATATATTCACAATTTAAATCCCATGCCAGACATGTCATTTACAAATATTTTCTTATACTTTGTGAATTTTTTTTTTTGTCTTTTTGAGACAGGGTCTCGTTATGCAGTTCAGGCTGGCCTTGAGCTCACTTTGGTAGCCCAGGCTGGTCTTGAACTCGCATAGATCCTCCTGCCTCAGCCTCTCGAGTGCTGGGATTACAGGCATGCGCCACCATGCCCGGCTTGTGAATTATATTGTTATCTCCTTGATGGTGTCCATTGAAGCATACAAGTTTTTAATTTATTTTATTTATTTATTTATTTATTTCTCTTGTTTCAGAACTTTTGTTTGTTTATTTATTTATTTTTATGGTCTGCTTAGCCTGCCGTGAGGGCAGGGCTGGCGCAGCATGTGGTGCCGGGGATTGAACCGTGGTCCCTGCAGCCGCCTAAGTTTTCCTAAGCAGGCACTTTAGACCACTGAGCCATCCTGCCGGGCCCCAAAGTTTTTAATTTTAATACAGTCCTATTTGTCTAATTTTTCTTTCTTTGCAAATACTTTTGGTGGTGGATCTAAGAAACCAGTGCCTCATCACAGATACCAAGAATTAGCCCTGTGTTTTTCTCTAAAACTTCTGTGATTTTAACTCTTTCAACTTCTTCTGTTTGTCATTTAACTACATAGTCCAGTAAATTGTTGTCATTATATAAGCATGTCAGAATGTAAAAATGATGTTCTTCTTTTTTTTTTTTTGGTGGGACTGGGAATTGAACTCAGGAATTTGCACTTGACAGGCAAACATTTATTCTCTTGAGCTATCTCCCCAGCCCCAAAAGAATGTTCTTCTTCTTTTTTTTTTTTTGTCTTTTTGAGACAGGGTCTCATTATGCATTTCAGGCTGGCCTTGAGCTCACTTTGGTAGCCCAGGCTCATCTTGAACTCGCACTGATCCTCCTGCCTCAGCCTCCCAAGTGCTGGGATTACAGGCATGCGCCACCACGCCTGGCTCTCTTCTTCTTTTTTTTTTTTAACAGCTGTATAGTATTCGGTTTCATGGATATACTATAATTTACTTGGCCCTCTGCTGGTGGACAGTCAGATCATTTCCAGTATTTTGCTCTCACAATAAGACTTCAGTGAGGGCCCGGCGGGATGGCTCAGTGGTCTTAAGCGCCTGCTTGGGAAAGGCTTGGGTGGCTTCAGGGACTGCGGTTCGATCCCCGGCACCACATGCTACACCAGCCCTGCCCTCGGAGCGGGCTGAACCGGCCATAAAAATGAGTGAATAAACAAGCAAAGGTTCTGAAACAAGAAAAAAAAAAAATAAATAAATTAAAAAAAAAAAAAAAAGACTTCAGTGAGCATCTCTGAACACAGATGACCATTTCACACACAAGTGAGTGTGTACCAAGGACTAGAATTGCTGGGTCTAAGGGCATATGTTTTTTTTTTTTTTGCGGGACTGGGGTTCAAACTCACGACCTTGAACTTGCCAGGCAGGCACTTGTGCCACAGAGCTATCTCCCCAGCCATGCATTTGGTTTTTGTTTTGCGGAACTGGGACTTGAACTCAGGACCTAGCACTTGCCAGGCAGGCACTTGTGCCCCTGAGCTATCTCTCTGGCGCCTAAGGGCATATGCATTTGGACCTGATGCCAGGTTGCTCTCCATTGACAGGGTGCCAACTTTCGCTCCCAGAAACAGTGTCTAGGGTGTGAGACATTCATTAATGGCTGTGGTGGCCATGCATTGAGCGCTCACAGTACCTGTGCACTGTGCATTCTGACTTGAAGGTTGGGGTTAAAGTCTCCACCTTTTAGAGATCTAAGATCATGTCATCTATCTGATGTCTGACCTTGCCTGTTTTTCTTTTTTGGAACTGGGGATTGAACTCAGGCCCTTGTGCTTGCCAGCCAAGCACTTATTCTACTGAGCTATGTCCCCAGCCCCTGCCTGTTTTTCATATCCTACTCATCCCTGTGTTTTTAGAGGGTGTCACTTACAAAATAACATGCAAAGAATGCAGGTGTGGTGGGTAGCACCAGGGGTCTCTGTCCACAGTACACTAATGCATGGACAGAAGGCAAGGGTGGGCACTAGGACCCAGAGTGAGCACCTTTCTGTGCCTGTGGTACACTAGGAGCTGGGGTGAGAAGGCTCTGCCATGGTCCCTCCTGGAAAAACAGCTAAGAGTCTCAGAGTGGGGTGCAATCTGCCTGAGGGGCTTTTGTTTGGCAGTCTTGGGGATGGAACCCAGGGTCTCAGGCAGTAGAAGAATAGCACTGTACTGTGCCCCCAGCTGGAAGTCTAGCTTTGAATCAGGCAAAAGTGGGCTCAGTCCTGAACCCCTTCCCATGCACCTTGGGACAATTCCCTTCCCTTTGGGAGGGAGTGGGGCTGGGCCTCAGGGAAGGCTTCCTGGGAGAGGAAGGGCACTCAGTGAAACTTAGAGGGATGGCCTAGGAGTCAGGGGAGGGCACTTCAGGCAGGAGGAGCTGGGAGGATCCAGGCAAGGGAGGCTCCAGGCCCCTGCTGTGGAGGATCTGGCTGGGAGGCTGGTCTGTCAGGTCTGTGCTGGGGCCTGCAGCAGGGGGAGATGGCGGCACTACTGGCAGGCATGGTGTTTGGGTGTGGTCCCAGGGGGCAGTCAGGAGCCTGAGAAGGACTGCTGGGCTAGTAGCCCCACCAAGGGTCCCCACGTGAGCTGGGGCTGCCGCCTCAGGGTGAGCCTCCTCATCCTAACTACTTGAGGGACATCTTGGAATCACATGTAAGAGTGAAGATTCTGGCCCCAGACTACCTGGGTCATTTCTGTCACCTAACTGCTCAGTGCAAAAGGAGTGGTTCTACTTCTTGGGACTTCAAGAAGCCTGAGTGGGTCAGCACGTGTAAAGCACGCCGACCAGTGCTGGCACCTGCAAGCTGGCAGTCAGGGCTGTCTGAATGTGAAGGTCCCTTGAGAGGGTCAGGAGGATTTACTTGTCACTTATTTCCTGAATACCTGCTCTGTGCCAGGCCCCAGAAAATACTGGGGATCCATTCCAGGGAGCTTTATTTTATTTATTTATATATTTTTTTGAGACAAGGTCTTGCTACATAGTCTGGGCTGGTCAACACACAGTGATCTTCCCACCTCAGTCTCCTGAGTGCTGGAATTATAGGTGTGTGCCACCATGCTTGGCAGTTAAGCTATTAACCTGACCCCACATACTGGAAGTCAAGACTATCATTACTGTCCCACCCAGGTGAGAAGAAAATTTGAATCTTAACTTGATTATTTTGTGAATCAGGCTTTTGTCATCTCCAAAATCTTGACAAAAGGATAATGGGAATCAAAAAGGCCTGTTCTGTCCCACTCTGTTCCAGATGAAGAAACAGACTCACCAAACAAGAGTGGGAGCCAGACCCCAGGAAACTCAGTAGCTAACACATGCTTCGCCCCAACCCCTGGGCCCCAGCACCCACCCCCCATCCCCCCATGCCCCCCAACCCCCGCACCCCCAGTGTCCCCAGCACCCCTAGTGCCTGCCCCAGGAGATCAGGACAGTGGAGATGGAGATGGAGTTGGATTCTGGGTTTAAAGATAACTCAATAGGACTGGCTGTTGGATGGGCTGCTGGGTGTGACAAAGTGATCAGAGATGTCACCAGGGTGTCTTCCTGTCCATGGAGATGGGGAAGGCTCCTAGTAGAGGAGCTTGGGGACTCTGGGGTCCTAGGTGGGGACAGCGATCCAAATACCTATTGCATGAATGCATCTCCTGAGCCCACAGGAGTCACACAGTGCCTGTACTTGCTTTCTGAGAGATCTAGGAGGTTGTGTGGAGGTAGAGGCTAGAGGTGTGAACTGGTGTGTCACTTACCTGTGGATGATGTTCAAGGACTGAGCCCTTGCCAACCGAAAAAGGCCCGTCCAAAGGTCAACATTTTCTTCCATGAAACCTCCCAACTTTTAAATTCTAGCAATAAGTTCAACATTGTAACAATCTCCTATAGGTTTTTTTTAAAAACTGTATGTATGTATGTATGTATGTATGTTATGTCATGCCATGTCCAACTCAGCCTGCCCCACGACCTTACACTTGCCAGGCAGGCAGGCACTTGTGCCGTGGAGCTATCTCCCCAGCTCTCCCCCACCCTGGTTTTAGTTAGGTCCATGAGCCCTGTTTGGTCTATGACCAATTCCTAGTTCTGTGCCCTTAACAGAGTGACTTAGTCTTTCAGAGTCTCAGTTTCCTCAGCTATAAAGTGAAAACAAAAATAGTACCTTCTTCCCAATATCTTAGTGCAGGTTCTGTGGTTGACAGTTACAGTGACAAACTGTTCATGACGGATTTTGCTAGTGATCAAGGCAGATGGTGCTAGAGGGGGTTACAGAACTAGGTTTTGAGTTTGCCCTGAAGTGGATCTTATCTCTGCCTTTGACAAGCTATGTGACCTCAGACTGGTTTCCAACCTCTCTCAGGAAGCATTTTACTTTTCTGGGGGTTGGGAGATGTCCTGATGGCACTGCCCCCCCCCAGTCTATTCCCCTCCCAGCCCCACCCCCCTCCACCCCTCAGCCCCTTTCTCTATAGCCAAAACAATCTTTCAGAAGCACACATTTGAGTGTGCTCCTTCCCTCTCTGAAGAAAGATGTTGGTCCCACTACCACCTCCAGGCAAAAGCCCAGGAGCCGTAACCAGTTGTGGGCTGGAAGGGGCCTCACCTCCCACACCGCCTCCCACCAGCTGCATTGCTCTCAGTTCCTTGGCATCCCTGCTCTGCCTCTGCCTCCCCATCCTGCACCCTGAAGTTGCTAAGACCTGCTGTTTCCGGGGTGGAACGCTTGCCTTCTTCCAGGCACCATTCACATCCCCAAGGAATCCCAGCTTTTTCTCTTACCTCTGTCAGCCTTCACTTACCTTCCAAGAGCATCCAGAAAAATCATTGAAAAGCAAAATTTGGAGGCTTCACCCCTGCTTGAAGTCCCTGTGGCTGCCTCCTTCACTGGATAAAGCCAACACCCCCTTCCGTCCCTCTAGCCCTATTTGGCCCAGCCACTGTCCCACTCCTTGGTGCCGAAGCCCCTCACCTACTTCCTGTTTTCAGGCCGTGGCACAGTTGTCTGCTTCCTGTGATCTCTGAACCCCACTCAGTGGGCTCCTGGCCATCTCAACCCTGGTGTGAGTCACTGCTTCAGGAGGCACCAAGCACGCTCACCACTGGCTTCACCCTTTCTGTTGGCAAAATGCCACTCACTCTCCAAGGCCTGCCTAAATGTCACCTCCTCTGTAAAGCCTTCCTTCACACAGCCTCCACGCCTGGCCCTGTTCCCAAGGACCCTTTGGGCCATTCCCTCCCGTCGCATCCTGTGACAACAGCAACAGCTCTGTGGCAACTGACTTTGAGCTTTATTCTCTTGCCTTCCTGTCCCTCCTGGTCAATATTGTACTTATCTAGAGTGGTGGCACAGGGGCTGGCAAGATAGTTCCATGGCACAAGTGCCTGCCTGGTAAGTGGAATGTCGTGAGTTCAAACCCTGGTCCCAGAAAAAAAAAAGCAAAAAACAAAAAACAACTACTACATAGGGAGTGATTAGCACAGTGGCACACACCTGTAATTCCAGCCCTCAGGAGGCTGAGACAAGAGGATTGCACCAAGTTTGAGGCCAGCACGGACTACATAGGGAGACCTTTGTCTCAAAAAAAAAAAAAAAAAAAAAAAAAGAAAAGAAAAAAAATCCTGGGTGGTGAATTATTCACTGCCTACAGTACCACGGTAACCGCTATGTTGATGGAGCCCAGCTTCTCCTTAAATCCTCATAACTCTGGGTGATCAGTTCTCTAACCCATTTTATCATTTTCTTTCATTTTTAATCTTTTTCAGACAGGGTCTCACTATGCAGTTTGGGCTGGCCTTGAACTCACTCTGTAGCGCAGGTTGAACTTTCAATGATTCTGCCTCAGCCTCCCGAGTGCTGGGATTACATCACACCCAGACCCAAAGATCCCATTTTACAAGAGAAGCCATTGGAGGTTTGAAGTGATTAAGTCACATGCTCAAGGTTGCCCAGCCAGTCTGCCACCAGAGCTACAGCTTTTAATAAATAACAGCACTTTTAATGAATAGAGCACCTGCCACATGCCAGGTAATAGGCTGAGACTTAGTAAAGTGCTCTGCCTTCAACACATTTTCTACTGTAGAAAGTCCTGGGAAACAGAGGCACGGGGAAGTGAAATAACCATGGAAGCACAAAAAGCTAGTAGAGTTGGAGTGAGACCTGGGCCTGGTCTCTCCCTCCTCACACATGGCAGCCTCCTCTCTGTCCCCTTTCCTCAGCACCTTGCCCTCGGACCAGCAGTGTCCCACTGTGGCACTGGCGAGTGAGTGCGCGGTGAGCAGGGAGCAGGTAAGCCCATGGACATGGACCTTGCCCCAGCTGTCTGGAACTCCTGTGTCTAGAAGCCCAGAGATGTGGCCACCCCTTTTCCAGGCATTGTGACCCTTTACCGCCCTGTGTGCAGACAATCCCAGGGAAGGACCAGATCCATAAACATGAGGCTCCAAGAGGGCTCAGGAGGGGCACTGGGCAATGTACAAGTCCTCAATATTATTGCTTTATTGTCATTTAAATGGAGCTTGCCTCAAACAGGCCACCCAGTTCTAGCCACCAGTGCTGGACAAAACCCCCATTGAAAAGCCAATTACAATCACTCCATCTAAATTGTCATGGATTTGTATAGAAAATTACATCTCCATTTAGTCCTGAAGCGACGTTCTGGGCATGGACAGAGGCGAGGCTGGCCCATTTACCCCGCCAGCTCAGTGCTGGTGCCGCAGGCAGAGAAAAACCCCAAGCTGCTGGGTCTTGGCCGGCCTGGGGAACAAAGGCCAGTTTGTGGGGGCCCGAAGAGAAGCTGGGCCTCTGAAGGCGTCTCAGATTCCAGGCCTGGGCCGATGGACCCTGCACCGCCAGCTGGTCTCCCCTGCTGGTGGCTCTGGCCAGACAAGCTCCCGACAGCCGGCTCTAGGCAGTCTGTTGGCTCTGCCACCATCCAAGGTGCCTGGTGCTTGGCTGCCATCCACACTGCTAGGAAGTGAAGGTCAGCCCCAGGGTCACTGGGCTGGGGTCCTACACTCTTGGGTTCCTCATTCATTCACATGCCCTTCAGGGGCTGCTGATGAGCAGCATAGTAGCCTAAATGAGCCCTGTCCCCAAGTATGCTGGGTTCCACTCTGGACTCTATCCCCAGTAGCCATAAGGCCACTGTGTTTATTCTTTAAATTTGCACCTACTATATGCCAAAAACCAGAACAAAATGGCATTTACTCTTTGTGTGTGTGTGTGTGTGTGTGTGTGTGTGTGTGTGTGTGTAGGACTGGGGTTCAAACTCATGACCTTGCACTTGCCAGGCAGGCACTTGTGCCACAGAGCCATCTCCCCAGCCCCTTAAATGGCATTTACTCGTGGCACTTCAAGTACTCTCTAAGAGAAGTAAATGGGTGGCCATGGCTGTTGGAAGGAGCTGGGTAAAAAAGGCAGCTCAGAAGGAGGGGGTCACAACAAATGCAAGTGGAAGGGCAAGGGACTGTGTATGCATGTGGGGAGACAGTGAGGCAGGCTATGGCAGCAGTGACAGAGAATGGCTTTTGAGGAGATCAGTGGGCCCCTGTGGTCCATGGGGGCCTTTTTGAGCCTACTTCCTCATCTGTAAAATGAGGGTAGGGCTCCAGCCAACTGGGGCTTGGCCAGGTACTTGGGAGGCACTGCATTCAGATGCTCAATGTGGAGCAGGGTTTGCAGGCTCTTGGCTAACTAAATAGCCTCACTTGGACCGGAAGCCGCCAGCCAGCAGCTTGGCATGTCTTCCCAACACCCCCTGGGCCAAGGCCTATCCCATTCCACAAAGGAGGGAACAGAAGGATTGTAGGGTCTGCTAATCCTTTGACACTACTCCCAGGGTTCTTATTATGCATTAGCCCATGGCCTGGCATAGAGCAGACCCTAGGGTTACGTGTTCATCCACCTGGTGATTATACTTGGAAGGGGGTTTAAGGCAAGGGTGGGGAACGAGGTGGAAGAGCCTAGTCTGTGTGCAGGTGCAGGAGAGCAGGTGACTCTAAAACTGAGTGTCCTTTGTGGGGCTCTGAGTGTGACTGCACCTCACTGTGTGTCCGACTGTCCCATGGCTGTGGCTGTATGTGTGACCAGGAGGCATGTGTCCGTAACCGTGTGGCACTCATACATGCCATCTCTCTGAGTATTCACCCAGTACATGCCCAGTAGCTGGGAAGGCTCTGACTGTATGGCTCAGACTATGTCAGACTATGTGTCACGGCCTGTACACTTCCCGCTGGGTTCAGAGGGACACCTGGCACTTTTCCTGGGATAGCTGGTGAGGCCAGAGGCTTCCTCTGGATAGGACAAGCAAGTACAGAGATGAGGAGGCAGAGTCCCCATCCTCCCTTGCCCAGCCCTGCCATGCTGACTAGAAAAAAGAAAAATGTTCTCACCCAGGGTAGGCTGATGGGATTGCTCTATACACAGAAAACAAGTTCTTCTAGTATCAGCTCAAGTTTGACAGGAAGTGGCTTTTGGGTGGTAGGAAGTTGGATTCAGCTCATATCAGCCTTGGCTAAGGGGAAGGGGAATAGTTATCTAGGGTTACACAGTTTACTGAGAAGCAGGGCCCCTATACCCCAGAGCCCAAAGTGGAGAGCACGACTCATTCCTACTGGAATTTAGGATGAGGGTGGTGAGCAGTGTGAAGAAAGCTACCTCCCATCAAGTGCCCACAGGACCCTGGGGGTAGAGCTCGTCATCTACCTCTCATTGCCCCATTTAGCAAACATGCAGGCTGAGACGCTTTAGAGTCAGCAACTTGTCCAAGGTCACCAAGACAAGTGGGGAAAAAAAGAAAGAGAAATTCACAGCTGTATAGAGATAAGAGTGAAACCGAGGCAGAGGAGCAAAAAGGAGAGGTAGGAATAGCAGGAATGGAGAGACTGGGGAAGGAAGTAGCTGTGGGTAGACTTGTGGCATTCCCTCTGAGTGCAAGGCCATCATGTCAACACCACAGAGGAGCCTGAGCTCCTGAGCCCATCTCCCAGATATAGGAAGTGAACCCAGAGAGCCTCACTGGGTGAGCCAGGCCTGGTCTTATTCTCCAGCCCAGGTTCTTTCAAGTTATATCCCTGTGTCTGACTTCTAGGGAAAAGAAGTGGCTGTCCTAAAGGAGATTCTCATTTCCACTAGCTCTTTGCCTTGGTGCTCTGTTGCGGACTTACCTAATGGAACGGTGGAGAGCAGAATTCAAACCTGGGCAGGCTCACTGCAGAACTCATGGGCTTATCCAGGAAAGAAGTGCCTAACACTGCCAGACAGGCACAGACAGCCATAGCTCTGCCCACGAGCTAAGACCCAGAGTCCAGACATGGGAATGGAGTCCCACAGCTGTGAAGAACCCAGGTCTTTCAGGGCCCAGACTTGGCCACCCTGTACACCACCCTTCAGTGGACTGTTGTTCCTGCTGTCATCCCCAGGCAGCACCAAGCTGTTCCCTGGCTGATTTGAAGCTCGGTTTGCATGTCGTTTGCACATTACTCAGTGCATGTCAGGAGGTACGAACATCTCCCTTTCTGGGAGAGGGCTGCCTGCCGAGGCCCCCCTGCCCTCCTCCAGACAGCAAAAATGCCAGCCGGCTAGACAGGAGCTACGCCCTGGCCTCTGACAGCACCCGCCTGCCGCCACCTCCCCCATTCCCTCCTCGAGCCAAATTTAGGCTGCTCTGCTACTGAGAGATGGGGAGAGCAGAGGCAGGAAGCAGTGAGGTTGGAGGCAGCCAGTCCTTGGCCCAGGCAGGGTGGGGCAGTCCCAGGGGTGTCCCTGTCCTTAAACCTTTGGGCCCAGCCTTTCCTTACCCCTCCTCCCACTGGAATGTGGGCCAGGCCGAGCTGGGTTGGGGAACACTGGGTTCTCAGCTGCAGCTGGGGTGCCCACTACCCCAGCTATGAAGGAAGAGGGAGGAGGAGTAAAAGAGGGAGAGAGGGAGGGAGGAGGTCATGGCCAGGGCAGTGGGGAAGGGATCAGATAGCCTCCTCCTGCCCCATACCCACTGTCACTGGGACAGCTTGCTTCTCTGTACTTCCTGGCTCTCCTTGGTGTGTGCCCCTGGTTGATTGTGGGCTTGGGGCATGCAGCAGAGCTGGGCCTCCACTAGCCCATCTCCCCATGGACCTACTTCTTGTCTTGGTGGTCTTGACTTTCCCATCTGTAAAAGGAGAGGCCCTTGGCAAAGAAGGGCCTCTAAGGATTTGCCTGCCTTGACAGCAAAGGTTTCTGGGAGGCTGGACACAAACTAGGGATGTGGTGGTGGCTTTAGGCCTAGAAACCTCTTCGATTTCTCAGGTATGGTTTGGAGAGGCTGCTTCTAAGGATGCTGAACAGAGGAAAGAAGGAAAAGCCCCAAGCTGCATTTCAGCCACCACAATCCAGGGGTGGGGTTAACAGAGAACTGGTAACTGAGAGACAGCCGAGGTCCAAGTGCCTGGCTTGAGTTCCAGCTCTGCCACTCTGTACCTGGTGACTGTGGGCATGTTGCTTCAGCTGATGGGGTAGTAAGTCTCTTAGGACTGGCGGGAAAGTGAAATGAGGCACTAAACCCCAAGCGCACAGTAGGTGCACCAGGATGCCAGCCAGGCATAAGACTGTTTTGCTCCCCAGAGTGGTTGGGAGTCATCCCTAGCAATAATGGATATGGACTTGATGGGGAGGCGTTGTAGCTCTGTGGTTAAAGGGGTACAAGAATGGGGGGTTCAAGTCTGTATGACCCTGAGCAAATGGCCACACCCTACTGTGCCTTGAACCAGAAGCAGCAGAGGCGCCTACTGCCGAGGGTCTGTGAGGATTACACGAGATCAGGTTTGGCACAGCGCCTGGCACATAGCGGGCGCTCTCGGAAGGCGAGCTTGGCAAGATCGCGTGGTACCGCCCAGCACAAAAGACAGGTGGGCAGCGTCCGGGGGGCGGAGCAGGGCAGGTGCGCCGCGAGCAGGGAGGCGGGGCCCGCAGGGGGAACTTGAGGGCTGGGAGGCGCGTAAGCAGCAGGTGCGTTGGAGTGGGCGGGGCTCTGCGCGGGCGGGGTCTCCAGGTGAGTGAGCAGTGCCCCGAGACTGGGGAGGTGGGGAGGGCGTGCAGCGACCCACTGCCGCAGAGCGTCCTTCTGTCTTTAACGCTCTCCTTCCTGAGTTCTCCCACCCCTTTGTGCGCACCCCTCTAGCTGGGCAGCAGCCGCGGAGCCATTCCCCCTGCACTGACAGCTGGTATCTAATTACTGTGTGAGAATGGAAAGTCAGGCTGTCCCAGCTCCGGGGAGAGGGGATTAACGTCTCCTGCAGAATACACTTCCTCTGGTGGGTTGCCATGGTTACTCTCATTACCTGCCTGCCCGCGAGGAGCCCGCGCGAGCTGCTCCAGCAGGCCTTCCGAATCCTGGCCTGCGCGCGCGCCCCCTTGCCCCTCCCCAGCGGGGCGCACGCGCATGCGCCATGGGGGGGCCTGTACAGCTTCACCCCCGCCCCGCGCCCCGCCCCCCGCCCTAGCAGCTGTCTTCGGCGCGCGCTTGTCTCGGCCAGCCCCTGCGCGCGCTGTCAACAGTCATTAGCGCGCGGGCCGCGCCCCTCCCCTCCCCATCCCGGGGTGGGGCCCGCACCTGGGCCTCCGGCTCTTTAGTGCACCCAAGCTACCCGCCCCGGCCGCTCTGGGCCGCCCCGTTCTGCCTAGAACCCCTTCTTCTACCCCGATCCCCGGTTTTGGAGGGTTACTGGGAGATGGGTCCGAGGGTCCTGGAGAGCACCCTTCCGCAGTGGTCACTTAGGTGTGTCTCACCTAGGGTGGATGCATTTATGCTCCAGTTAGGATCCCGCAGTCATCCTGTAAGATAGCAAAGCCGTTATGCATTTGGTGTCACCTCACACAAGAGGAAACTGAGGCCCAGGCAGGACTCCCCTACCCCTTTTTTAAAGGGCACGGCTGGATTGTCCGTAGGGCCATGACTCACCTTTGGAGAACCCTCCAGGACCTCTTGGTATTCCCGGCCAGAATACAGCTGCTAGGCCTAGGCTCTGTCCTATCTGACAGGGAACGCTGGAGAATGCCTCCATCTGTCCTGTCACTGTTGAAGGATTTGCACTTGCCTAGCACCTCCCCAGCCCCCGCCTTCACCACAGGGGGCACTTTAGTGTCCTGGACCCCTTTCTCTTCCTGTGCTTTCCCTATACATCTATTCCAGATACCTGGGATTAGCAAAAGGGAGTGAGGGTGCACAAGCTACTTGGAGCTGCTTGAAGGCACCTCTCAAAGGTAGCGCTCCTGCACGCGCGCGCGGGGGGGGGGGGTCCTAGGCACCATTTCCTGTGTCCCAGAATGGGCATTTTGGTCCCCAGTGTGATTTGAAAGAAGATGGAGGTTCAGCGAAGCAGAAAGGAGGTCTTGGAATATGTGAGGCTGTTCCAGATGGCAGGTGCAACTTGGTGGTGGCAGCAGCTCCGCACTAACAGTTGGCGATTGAGCACAAGGGTAGCAAAGAGGCAGGTGCTACATTTAGTCCTTGGTCCCTTGTTTATGTATTTATTTATTGGGGGAGGGTCTCTTTCCCTTGCCCTCTCCAGGCCTTCAGAACTCAGTGGAACTGTAGGTCTTAAAATTCCAGTGAGAATTTTTATTTTGGAGGTGTGTGTGTGTGTGTGTGTGTGTGTGTGTGTATGTGTGTGTGTGAGTGTGAGTGTGTGTGATATGGGGTGTTCCCATCCACAGTGGATAGTACTCAAAGGAAGATAAATTAAAATACTGTCATTGTCCTATTTAAGTAATACCCTCCTCAGGGCCAGGGAGATAGCTGCATGGCACAAGTGCCTACCTGGCAAGTGCAAGGTTGTGAGTTTGAACCCCGTTCCCACACACACACAAAAAAGTAATACCCTCCTCAATCATTCAAGTGCCCTTTACAGATCATGACCAGCTTCTCCTGCGATTTCAGAGGAGAGACTTCCTGGGTGTGTGCCCTACATTCTGCCTTTTTTCAGCTTTCTTGGCTTCATGTGGCTTTTAAGTTTTCTCTACCTCTTTCCTCTCCCTCCAGCCCCCTTTGCAGAGGGCTGGCTGATTCCTCCTGCTTGGATCTTCTTGAGCTCTGCCCACCTGAGTGAAGCTGCTTGAACTGTCCTCACACTTCCAAAATTCCAGTGCTAGATCAGAGTACTAAAGCAGGGTTCAGGGAGGAAAGAGTCATAGTTGAAGAGCCTGGAAGGAGTATGCCAATAGTCCAGCACTCTTGCTTATGATCTCAGCCACCTCAGGCTGGCCTGGATGGGACAGATAGGCATCCTGACATTTGCCAATGTAGTCACTGCCTCCAGGCCTGGGCTTTCACACAAGTGGTACCAAAGATTTGTTTCCATAAGGAGGGCTCCGTCTTCTACCATGCCTTGTCAAGAGCTGAGTCTGAAATGCACCAAGAGGGCATATTCCAGGGATTTCCTCTACCATAGGAGGAACCCAGCTGAAGGATTGCTTCACTAGTAGCGGTGTCCTCTTGCTCATGGTCTTGTTGGTGGGAAGCATAGTCCACTAAGATAGTGATGGGGGGCACTAAGTGGCACTTTGGTGGCCTAAAATGGTGAGCCCATGTGAAGAAGTATGTAACTTATTACCAGCAAGTGACTTCAAAGTTCCAGTGGAGGTGACAAAGCCATAGTCCGTGAGCAACTGGACTGTACTTACCATCAAGCAGGGGCAGGGGTTCATTTAATTGGTTTCTGTGGGGAGACAGGCAAGATTCTGTCAGATTCAGGAGCATGCCTGAGGGGCTGCTCCCACTAGCAGCTCATGAGGCCACCATGATGGGAGCCTATCTAATGGCCCGGTAGGACTACTGATCCTCTTATTGGTTTACAGGCCCAGACATAGCAATGTCCTTGTCTGATCATTCCAATCATTTGAAGAAACTGAGGAAACTAGAAAAGGTCTTTTAAGAGATAATTTTCTCAGTTGTTAATTAATTTTGCCAGACAGGACATGAAAATCCAGTGTCAGGGTGCAGGGAGTTCTGCCTCATCCATCCACAATATACATCAAGTTCCTGGGTAGATGGCTTGAATTTACACAGTGTTATCCAATAAGATTCTTTTGTTCTCACTATTAAGAAAATTGGCCTTCACTAGAAATGAAAATTTTAATGTATTAGGTCCAGAAGCACAGAGCATGTCCATATTTAATGAGCCAGTGACAGTTTCCTGAATGGTTACCTCCCCACTTTTCTCAATCAGAGATAGTCCAATCAGCAGTTCTTAGAACCTCTTGCATTGGAATCGTGTGTGTGTGTGTGTGTGTGTGTGTGTGTGTGTGTGTGTGTGTGTGTAACACCATTAAAATTGTTAGTCTTGAGGCAGAATTTGAAAGTTAGCATTTTGAATAAGTTCCTTAACACTGCTGATACTACTGGGTGGCCTAAGGCCCACACTTTTTAGGCCCACTGTTATAAATCTCTGGAAATATCAACAGTATTTGAGTAGACATTTGGTGACTTCCTAAATGACTTGCAACTATTCCTTCATTCACTTTAGTATTCAAATGGGCTGATTTTAAGAGAGTTGGCAATGTCCAGGAAAATTAGTAGCTCCATAAAATTTTTAAACTATATCCATGTCTGGTTTCACTGGCCTGGATCTGAGTGGCGGTTTTGGAGTTGAATGGTTCAAATGGATGCAGGATGTTACCATGGCAATGTTCTTCCTTGCGGAGGATGGCCCCAGAGGTCCATCCAGTCCAAGTGTCTGTGTGGTTTTCGTGTCTTTTCCCATGGGGTGCTTCAGGGTTGTTTTATCTTTCCTGCTGGGCATTTTGGTGAAGCTAGGATCGAAGAGATTCCAGTTCCCTCTTGGTACAGCCCTATATATAAGATGAACTCCCTTTGTCAACCAGTGTGCAGTTTGCTTAGAACACCGGATTAGATGAAGCACGTTTGGGTTTGAGGCAGAAACAAGTGAGCAGGGAAGGCTATGCGAAGCACCTCTGTGCTCCTTTGGTTCGCAGTGCTGGCCTTGCAGCAGTCTACATTCTCTCTGGTAGCAGCTACTATGAAGGTTATTACCTCTGTGAGTGCAGGGCATCGCAGACGTCCATGGCACATGACTGCTGTCAGATCCCTTTGCTACCACCTTTCCAAGGTTCTCTTTGAAGCCCAGGTAGATATTTGGGTGTTCTTCCCTTAGGGTATTACATGCGCAGTGACCAGGTGGTGACAGCTCACCAGAGGACAGTTCAAGGTACGGCTCTGCAGACTTTGTGTGATGTGAACGCTCTTGCAGGGCCTCTTCTTCCTCTGTATACCTGCTATAGAGCTAGGCAGATTACAGAACCCAAGTGTGAACATCAGGTGAAATATGAATCCATTCTTTTTTTAGAATTTTTATTTTATTTTTCTTGTTTCAGAACCTTTGTTTATTTATTTTTAGAAATTTTTATTTTATTTTATTCTTTTTTTTTTTTTTTTTTTTTTTTTTTTTTTTTTTTTTTTTTTTTTTTTTTTTTTTTTGTTTCAGAACTTTTGTTTATTTATTTATTATTTTTATGGCCAGCTCCGCCTGACCGAGGGCAGGGCTGGTGCAGCATGTGGTGCTGGGGATCGAACTGCAGTCCCTGAAGCTGCCCAAGTTTTCCTAAGCAGGCGCTTTAGATCACTGAGCCATCCTGCCAGGCCCCAGTAATCCATTTTTAAAGAGGGTGTTACTCATAATTGCGCCCTGAAGGGTTTCTCTGGGGTAATTCTCTCTGGGACAGCCTTACTATGTTATTTAAAAATCGGTTAAGGTTATGCATCTCTTCTGATGGTGAGCATTATGGTGGGGACCTATGAACGGATCAGAAGGACAGGAGATAAGAACAGATTCCTAAAGACATTAGGCCTCTGGGAGGTCCAAAGGGAAGAGATAGACATTTACCAGGCCTGCATACGTCAGATGCTGAATGTTTGACACATGTACTTATTTGATTCTTGAAAGGTGCAAGGAAAGCTTATCTGTGTATTTCATAGCCAGAGAAACTGAGTCAGGAGTAAAGAGATAAAGCAACTCACCACAGCTCCTTATGCTGGGCAGAAGGCACTTTTCATCTTGCTTCCCCAAAATGTTATCTTCTTTGAATTCTTTTTCATTCCTTCCCTCCAAATTACATCTTCCCTTTTTCAGAAATATCTGTGCTCTGGACTAGAACAATTTTATGAGCAAAGATCTGTTTGCTTTTAATCTGCTATCCCTATCTTCATGCTTTTACATTAAGATTATTAAAACGTGGAACCTATACTTTATTATTTTTTTGGAACCTATACTTTAAAAAATATTATTTAAAAGATTAAAGTTGATATACAGAAAAGAACACAGGTTGTGCTTAGTTTAATGGCTTTTCATAAACTGAATATGTACATAGAATCACTCACAAACTGGGCATGGTGGCGCACCCCTGTAATCCCAGCACTCGGGAGGCTGAGGCAGGAGGATCGGTGCGAGTTCAAGACCAGCCTGGGCTACAAAAGTAAGCTCAAGGCCAGCCTCAACTGCATAGCAAGACCCTGTCTCAAAAAGACAAAAAAAAAAAGAACGGAAGAGC